>VYXC01010328.1:59289-77141 GCA_013397175.1 Platysteira castanea | reverse complement strand
ACCATTCCAGGGTTCTGTGATTCTCCCAGAGCCCCCTTGGCAGCCCCAGTGCAGAGCTGGGTTTGGGTGACTGCTGGGGCTCTCTCTGTCCCTGTGCTCGCTCCAAGGCCTGGCTTTGACCTCTGTGGGCATGGGCCCTTTGCAATTTGAGTCATTTAATGTTCTTTAATCACCAAGGCATTGCTATTAAGGTGTTTCTGTGCCTGCATGAAGGCAGGGCAGCCTTCATTTCCGGGATGTGCTGGGCTCTGGGAATGCTGACTGCTGCCCCCCTGCCCAGGTTTCGGTGATGGAGTATGTCACTGCTGTCGTGTGCCTTGGCTTCCCACTGCTCACCGTGGACGGTCCCAGAGGGGTAAGGACCAGATGGAGCTGCTTAGAGAGCTCTGCTTGTCTTTAAACCTCCCTGGATTGTTTTGTTGCGTCATTCTTGGAAGTCCAGCAATAACTGGCTGATGTTTCTGGGGAATGTGTGTGATTTGTGTTTGGAGGAAGTGTTGCTGTCAGAGGAGGGGCTGCAGCAACCCTGCTGGGACTCTTGATGCAGCAGCTGCTGCGAGGAGCACAATGGGCTTGTCTCTGCTGTGACGGGGTTCTGCAGCTCCTTCCTGGGGGCCTGGCTCCCCGTTGTTCATGTCCTGGCTCCCTGTTATGCATGGCCTGGCTTCCTCCTTATCCGTGTCCTGGATCCCCGTTATCCGTGTCCTGGATCCCCGTTATCTGTGTCCTGGCTCCCCGTTATCTGTGTCCTGGATCCCTGTTATCCATGGCCTGGCTCCCATTTATCCATATCCTGGATCCCTGTTATCCATGTCCTGGCTCCCCGTTACCCATGTCCTGGCTTCGTTATCCATGGCCTGGCTCCCTGTTATCCATGTCCTGGATCCCTGTTATCCATGGCCTGGCTCCCCGTTATCCATGTCCTGGATCCCTGTTATCCATGTCCTGGATCCCTGTTATCCATGTCCTGATCCCTCCTTACCCACGTCACTTCCACGGAGCCCAGACTGCTCCTGTAGGAGCGGTGTGTTCCTGGACAGGGAGTGATGCTGGCCACGGTCATGCGCAGAAGTGGCTCATTCCAAGGGCGGTGGAATTCCCCCTGAAAGGCATTTTCTGGAGCCTGCTGCAGCTCAAGCAGAGCTTCCCTCTGGCCCCAGTAAATCCCGCTGGGACTCACCCCTGGAAGCGTCGCTGTCGGTGCTTCCTCAGCCTCATCCCGGGATTTCAGCCCCCCCAGACTCCAAGCCCCTTGCTCCTGCAGGATGTGGATGACCCCCTCCTGGAGATGAAGACCCCCGTGCTCTTTGTGATCGGGCAGAACTCCCTGCAGTGCAACATCGAAGCCATGGAGGATTTCCGGGAGAAGATCCGGGCGGACAACAGCATGGTGGTGGTGGGGGGAGCGGATGACAACCTCAGGTGAGGCTCTGCTGGGTGGATTCTCTCTTGCCAGGAGTTCTGGGCAGCATCTGAGCATGCTGGGGACATCAACCCCAAATTTGGTGCCGGGACTAGGTGGGAGCTGCATGAAAATACCCCAAATTTGGTGCTGGGACCAGGTGGGAACTGCATGAAAATACTCCCAACTTGTCCATGTTGGGAGTAACTGTAGGAAAAACCTGTATGGGAACGGGCCTGATTTAGGGCTGGGTGTGATTTAGGGCTGAGCCTGATTTAGGGCTGCACCCAGTGGCACAGAGGAGGTTTTGGAGCATCACAGGAGTCAGGAATCTGTAGTAGTGAAAATCAGTAAAGGAGAGGAAAGAAAGAAACATAAAACTGACACTGGGTGTGAAGACAGAGCTGTAAATGTCAGATTGGCTTTGCAAAATTCTTTGGGGAGTCCCCAAAAGGATCCTTCTCCTCAACAGGTGAAGAATGATGGGAGTGTGCCCGTGGAAAAGTGTTGATTTCCATCTGTTTTGTTTGTTTTCCCTTAGGATAAGCAAAGCCAAAAAGAAGTCAGAAGGCCTGACCCAGAGCATGGTGGACAGGTGCATCCAGGTAACCACAGGAATCTTCCCTTTGCCCCTCAGAGAGGAAGGAATCTGTGCTGGAACATCTCGGTGCCCACAGGTCACAGCTGGGATTGGGGGATCGAAGGGATGAGGGGGATTTGGAAGGAGGAGAGCTGTGGGATTCCTGGGGGTGCACCTTAACCGAGGAGTGTCCGACACCTCTGCCTGGGGATGCAGCAGCATTTGGGGGGAAACCATTCTGGTTTCTTCCCCTGTGTCCTAAATCAGCGATTTGTGAGCTTCTCTGAGAAATCCGGGTTCTGTCTGGAGGTTTTTAGGGATTCTCTGCGGAATATCCAACCCCAGAGCTGTATCCATGTGCCCCTCGTGGGAATGCTTCGTTCCTTTGCTTTGGGCTGTGGAGATCCGTTGTTCAGAGACCTGCCCAGCACTGAGTCCCGCTCTTTATCCCAAAATTCCCAGGATGAGATCGCAGACTTCCTGACGGGAGTGCTGACCCGAGCCGAGAGCCACTCGGGCTCCGAGCCCCGCGACCTGGACGCTGAGAAGAAGAAGAAGCCCCGAGACTCCAGCAGGAGGGATCTGTCCTTCGAGCTGCCCGAGAGGAGCAGCAGACCTGCCTCCCCTGCAGCCAAAGTGCCAGCCTCGCCCTCGGGCTCCGAGGTGGGAGCTCTTCCCGGCGTAATTCCGGCTGGGGTTGTGTGAAGAGAGGTTTTTGTGGCACTGGGATCTGTGGGGAGAGCTGGGGGAGGGTTGGGACAGGGAGGGGAGAGGATACCGAGGGGGATGTGGCCTCAGGGGAGGTTGGGATGAGATTAGGAGAAATGACTTCGTGGGAAGGGTTGTGAGGCTTTGGAACAGGCTGGTGGAGTCACCGTCCCTGGGAGTGCTCAAAGCACAGGCGGATGTGGCACTTGGGGACAGGGGTGACCGTGCTGTTGACAACGGGACTTGATGATCTTGAAGGTCCTAAAAATCCTAGGATTCTCACGGTGAGGGAGATGGACCTTCAGCCACAGGCCTGGTGCTCAGGGCCGGGGCTGCCTCTGGCACACGTGGGGCTGAGCTGTCCCTCTCTCCCAGCAGGACCTGTCCAGCGTGTCCAGCAGCCCCACGTCCAGCCCCAAGACCAAGGTGGCCGCCCTGTCCCTGCCCAAGCCCGGCCAGGTGGGCCCCACGCAGCTGCTGAAGAGGCAGGTGCCGAGGCCGGACGCTGTCCTGAGCCACAAGCAGGCCCAAGGTAACTCCCTGCAGCTTCTCCCCCTGCCAGCAGCCACGGTTTTGCTCTTTCTCTGTCTGGACCTGTGTTGGTTTTTATCTTCCGAGTCCTGTGTTGAATTCCAAGCTCCCTCCCTGTGGCAGCTTTCTCCACAGCTCAGCCCCCTGTCACGGCCTTGGAGGGCTGGAATTAGGCTGGAAATGGTGTTTCTGCAGCTTGTGGAGCCTTCCTGCTGCTGGAAGGGGAAGGATTTTCTCTGGGGCTGACCAGACCCCGCTGTAGCCACACACTGGGAGACCCTGCTCTGGTGTCTCCTTGCAGGCTGCCTGGGGGGACACTGAAGGTGCTCAGGAGATGGTTGAGGCTGTTGAATTGAGGTGGAAAGCGCGGGATTTGGGGGATTTCAGAACCATTTTGCAGCAAGTGGCCTGAGGAAAACCTGCTCGAGCCGTGGGATCTTGTGTCCTGTTAGAGGCTGGTTAGAAACCTTCAGTCTGGCGGTGAATGCTGCGAGTGCAAGGAATGCTTTTGTGGCTGAGGATCCCTTCTGGCAAATTCCAGCAGCACTCAGGGATGATTCTCCATCCTCCCTTCTCTCCTTGCCGTGCTCAGGACAGGCCTGGACAGGCTCATGGGTGTGACCTGTGACCTGTGACCCTCCACATCCACCCTGGCTCAGGATGGACTCCAGGGGGAAGCTGGAGCTTGGATCTGCCTCAGTTCCTAGAGCACACACTGAAGCATTGTGTTCCTGTGCTGCTGAAGCTGAGGGAGGCAGGTGGAGGCTCTGGCGCAGCTGTGTCCCGGTGCCTGGTTTTTTCGGGAATGCTGTGGTCATTCCTGGCCGGAGCTGCTCAGGGAGGTGCTGGCTCACATCTGCCAGCTGCTCTCAGCCTCTTGGTGCAGCTCAGCCGAGCTCAGCCCTGCTCTCCTCCCCGGGGCACCTTTCCTGGTGGCCAGAGAGGGCTCTGTTGGGAACACACTGTCCCGAGGCCGGGATGTGCCCCTTGCCGTGTCGGAGCAGAGGAGGTTGCTGCGTCTCCGTTGTTCCCCATGGCTGGATCAGTCGTGTCCAGAGCTCTGCCGGCTCCCAGGTCTCCACGTGGGGTCACAGCGGTGTCCCCAGAGCCCCTGTCCCCTGCAGAGCCGGGCTGTGATACTGTAATTCTCTCTGATTCATTTCAGCTCAGTTCGCTGCTTTTCTGAAACAAAACATGCTGGTGAGGAAAGCTCTTCCTCCTGGCACCTCTTCATGTCTCTTTGGTGAGTATCTCCTCACTTCTCACTGTCTCTCTCCCTGTCTCCCTCCTCCTCTCTGTCTCTGCTGCCTTCTTCCATCATCCTCCTCTGCCCTTGCACTGGTTTGGGGCTGTGGCCCGACATGTCCCCTTGTCCCCTGCTCGGTGCTTTCTCTTTGCTGTGTTTGGAGCTGAAGCCAAGGACCCACTCAGACTTTTCCTGAGCTCTTCCCTGCTCCCAGTGGATGAATGCTGGAGTCTGATTGGCGCTGATGGACTAAAGCTCGGTGGACATCAGTTTAACCCTTTCCTGTGCTGGGGGCGAGTGGGGGATGTGGACACGGGTGGGACAGACCTGGGGTGCTGGTGGAGCACCCCTGACATGTGGGACAGGGACAAGGGACAGCCAGGGGTGGGCACAGCAGCACTGCTTGGTCCGAGCAGTTAGGGAAGAACAGGGAGGTCAGGGACAGAGGGGTGGCTTTGGGAGAGTGGTGATGGATCAGGGACAGAGGGATGGTTTTGGGAAGGCACTGATGGATCAGGGACAGAGCTTTGGGAAGGCAGGGATGGATCAGGGACGGGGATGGCTTTGGACAGGCACTGGTGGATCAGGGACAGGGATGGCTTTGGGAAGGCAGGGATGGATCAGGGACAGAGGGATGGCTTTGGGCAGGTGGTGATGGATCAGGGATGGCTTTGGGAAGATGATGGGTCAGTGACAGAGGAGTGGCTTTGAGAAAATAGTGATGGATCAGGGACAAGGGACAGTGTCTGGACCAGGGAACACACAGGTGACAGCCTGAGCTCCCAGAGGTGACAGCGTGTGCCATACTCAGAGGGTTGGGGATGGAGGGGGAGGCCCAGGCTGTCCAGAGATGTGTTTTGCCATCCTGAACGACAGTCCCTGTGTGGATCTGGGGTCAGCAAAGGGAGGAACGTGGAAATCCAAGGCTTTGGGAGGCTGCAGAGTTGTCACTTGAGCTGTTGGTGTCACTTCTCCCTTGGGGAGTCCCCAGGGCTGGGAGCTGCCCCGAGCACCCAGAATGTTCTGCCTTTGACTCCACAACCAATTCCTGAGCCTGCTCTGCCCCGAGCTGGTGCTCTAAAGGTTTCTTTTCCTCTTGAGCCTGGTTTAAACATTCCCTGATGCCTGGAGCCTCGCTGGGAGCCTTGCCCTGTGCCACGAGGGCAGGGAGCACTCCTGGGGGGAATCTCCAGTGGATGTTTCCCTGCTGGATGGGGAGAGCCTGGCCCCAGCCTGGTCTGCCTGTTCAGAGCATCCAGAGCTAATTAGGAGCTCTGGGCTCGTTAGAGTGCTGCCTCGGCTGCCTCAGGTGTGAGATAGGGAGCTCGGGAGGAGCCTCTGATTTGGGAATGGGAACAGGCAGCCAGCCCTGCTTGGCACGGCTCCCGGTGCCCCTGCCCGGGCAGGAACAGGAGGGGACACAGAGGGACACGGCTGGGTCACTGCTTTCCCTGGTGCCTGTGCATGTGCCACTCGCTGTCCTGCTTGGCTGCTGGCCCTGGGCTGGGGCTGTGGGGCCACCAGGGCTCTCCTGGATGGTTTGGGTGGTGCATGTTGGGAGCTGGGGGGACATGGGAACACCTTCTGCATGAGGTGACAGAACAGCAAGCTCAGCACTGCCCTGGGGAGCAGAGCAGCCCCAAAATGCTTGGGGTTGCCTGAAATTTGGGGATTTGGCTGCAGTCTCGCCCTGCCCCCACAGGTCAAGGTGTGCAGGTGATACCCAGCATGTGGATATGTACATGCACACGTCTGTTGATTTGATATCAAGTATCTGTATCCAGGTGTTTATCAATAAGAGGGGAGACACATCTTATTGAACACGTGGCTTGGATGCCCAGGACCCTCTGGAAAGAGAGAATTCTCAGCATTTCAGGCTGGGGCTGGGGGATTGTACCCCCGTGGTGGCAGTTGTGTGGATGGGCAGGATGGGCTGCACTTGTGGATCCTCTGTGCATTTTGGGATCACCCTGGCCTTGGGGAGCTTGTGCTTGAGGCAGGATGGAGGGCATGTGACAGATCAAGGAAACGCTGGTGTGGAGGAGATCTCGCAGCTTGTGGTGTTCCTGCCCCAGTCCCTTACAGTGTGGGGTTTTTGGGGGGCTTGGCTTTGCTGCAGCACCTTTTCTGCTTCGCTTGGTGCCTCTGAGAACCTGCCCAGCTCCGGGAAGGGCTGCTGGGGGATGCTCTGGCTGTGTTGGAGCAGCAGCTGGGCTGAGCTCTGATCTCTGTGCCTGCAAGTCCACACTTACCCCCTCACCTGCAGATCAGGGCTGCTGGTGGGGCCGGGATTTGGAGATGAAAACGTCCCTGTGGAGCTGTGGCATCGCTGCCCGCAGCCGTTTCCCTTCGCTGCGGAGCCAGGGCAGCCCTTCCACCCCACCCTGCTGTGGCCTGGGAGCGGCTCCAGCCAAGCCCCGGGACCTCGGCGCGGGCCAGGCAGGGGTCGGCGCAGGAGAGGAGCGGCCAGGGTTCCTGTGCATGGGAGCTGGGAAGGCTGGCATGGAGGGAGCTGCGGACGTGTGCATGGGCATGTTCCCTTCCCGGCACACCGAGCGGCCCCGGGTGCTCAAAAAGCTCCTTCTGTGTCCCCCAGTTCCAGTGTCCTCAGAGCACTCGGACGGGGCTGACAGAGAGGATGTGCGCGTGCAGCTGAAGAGGCACCAGACCCCCAGCCCGACCCAGTGTGCCAAAGCCTCCAAACGAGCCAAAATCAAGGTGACCATTGTCTCCCACGGAGATGCTGCGGCCGCGGGCACCGGAGCAGCCCTCAGCACCCAGGCAGAAAGTGAGTTGTGGCTGCTCGGCTGCCGTCACCCAGCACGGGCCTGGCCGCCCGGCCCGCCCTCGGGGCGCTGCGGGGCGGGGAGGGAGCTGCGGTTCGTTATCCCTTGGTTTTGGAGGATTTAGCTGCAGGGAAGAGGTGGAGGCTCTGGGTACGAGTGGCTGGGGGAGCGAGGCACGCGGGGGCTTGGCAGGAGCCTGTTTTCCATGGCGCTTGGAATTCCACGCTCCTGCGCAGAGCTCGGCCACAGCCTGGGGCTGGGAGGTGGATCCTGCACCTCCCTCTGGTCCCACACCTCCCTCTGGAGCTGCTGCTGCTGGGAGCAGGATGCTGGTCCTGCTGGACCCCTTGCTCCGCTCCTCCGGCCCGGAACGCGCTGCTGCTTGAGGGATCGCAGCCAGGTTCCTCCCTCTGGAAGAGTTCTGTGTGCTCAAAGCCCCCAATCCAGCAGAGCTGCCTGCTCTGCTGGTCCCCCCTGGGCCTGGAGTCTGGCACAGCACATCCAAACAAATCCTGGCTCCCGCCCCGCCTCTGCATCCCGGGAAAGCCGCCCTGCCCAGGAAGAGGTGATGTGCTCCGTCTGCTTGCCCCGAGCCTCTGCAAGAGAGGCCAGAAGCTCTGGCGCTGCTGCCCCCGTGTCCCTGGGGACGTTGCCTTGTCTGGAGCACCGTCCTCGTGCCCCAGCTGCACAAAGCAGTCCCTGCTCGTGGAATGAAAGGTCAGCGGCTCCGTTCTGCTTGGAAATCCGAGGTTTTCAAAGCTGAGAAATAACTCTGCTCCTTTCCAAGCGCCTCTCTCTGCCAGCTGAACAGCTCTGAGCTGTGGACAGACACAAATCCACGTCCTTTTGGAAGGTTTCACCTGATCTTCTGGCAGCTTTGAAAACCTCTGGTTTCTGGAATCTTTTTTAATTTTTTGTTTTTATTTTTAATTTTCCAAACTTTACTTCTTTTCACAGAAAGGAAATGAATTGCAGAAGTAAACATGAACCCAAACAAGAATTCCCTCTTTGCCGCGTGTGAGCAGGAGGAATGCACAGGAGAGGAATGCAGTTGTATCCCCAAATGCTGCAATAAACAAATTCCGTGACTCGTCGCATCCCTGTGTATTTTGTAAAGTGTCTTGAATTAAAGAATCCTTACAAAATCACCCAGGTCCCCCAAATCCATCGAGGCAGGGATGGAACAGGAGGGGATTAGCGAACAGAACCTTTAGGAGAGAGGTTTGCATTTGGTGGCGAGGGCCTGAGGCTGCCTGAGGATTTTGGAAGGTGATTCCTTCGCTTTTGGCTGCCGTAATTCCACGGGTGTTCTAACTGGATTTTGGTCCTTGTGGTGTCCAGCGCGGTGCCTCGGGCCGGGATTCCTGGAGAAGATGCTCTGGGAGCTGGATGAGCCCCTGGCCGTGCCTGTGGGTACTCAGAGCGAGGGGGATCCCTGAGGAATCCCGGAGGATTTTCCAGGGACAGGAACTCAGGATTCTCCTTCTTGTTTTGCAGTTGTCTCTGGGAAGCCGCTGCCCGTTGGCCAGCCCGTGTCCAGCGCGAAGGAGCTCCAGGGGCTGCTCTCCACCCCCAAGTGAGTGGGAATTTGGGAACCTTTTGGGGTCTTTCTGACAGGCAAACGCCGCCACAGGGCGATCCCTGCACGTGGAGCTTTGTTTTGCTTCTCCCTGGGGTTTTCCGGCGTGGGGGAGGCTCTGGGGCTCCTCAAAACTCTGTGCCAGCTGGGAATTGGGCCTGGGGTGGCAGGAGTGGCTGTGGGTCGTGTCTGGTGTGCTTTCCCAAACTCAGGTTCGCTGTCTCTGTCTCTGTGGTGGCTTTGGCAGAAACTCTGCATTCAATCTTCCCTTCACTCCATTCCCTCTGCCAGTCAAACGTTTTTATTGGAAAGACGGGGAAAAAGCCTCAAAGCAGCTCATGGAGGGCACAAACTGTCCACAGGGGTTTCTGCTGGGGGATGAATCCCACGCTGGCACCTTTTCATTTCCTAATTCAAACCAGGTTTTGGGGACCTGGGCTCTGGCTGATCCCATTCCCAGGGCAGCTGTGGCTGCCCCTGGATCCCTGGAAGTGTTGGACGGGGCTTGGAGCAGCCTGGGACAGTGGGAGGTGTCCCTGCTCATGGCAGGGGGGGCACTGGGTGGGCTTTAGGGCCCCTTCCAACCCAAACCACTCCAGGATGTGGGAGAGGAGAGGACACGGAGCTGTTTTTAGATAGAAAGTGGGTTTTAAACAGGGACAGTGTTAGACAGGGACAGTGTCCCTGCAGGGTTGGTGGCTTTGGTGCAGGATGACCCCGAGAGCTGCACACAGCTCTTCCAGTTTGGAAATCCATGGATTTTGCCCTAAGTGATTCTTGTCTTCGCTGCTGTCCTGGACACAGGGAAGCTTCTCTTGGAATTGATGCTCTCCGAGGCTTTGCCCAACCTTCCCACTTCTGTGATTCTCTGGCTTTGAGTTCTGCAGCTCAGCTCCCTCCTCCTGAAGCCCGGGCTGGCCTGGGCAGTGCCAGCTCGCTGCCAAAGCTGTTCCTGCCTGCCCCGGGCACTTCCATCCCTCACTGGGCTCTCTCCCTCCCCTCCCAGGCTGAGCTCAGCTGCAGAGGCCTCGCTGAGCCCCGCTCCGGCCGGGATCCCCAGCAGCTCGGCCCCCAGCGCCTTCCACGCCCTGCAGAGCCGGCTGGTGGCCGGCAGCACCCACGGCCTGCAGGCCCAGCCCGCCCCTGCCCTCCCAGGTACCCGCCCTGCCCGGGCCTCCCTCGGGAGGGAGAAGGTCAGCCGGGGTCTCAGGGCTGGGGGGAGCCTCTCCTGGTGTTCCGGAGCCTGGCCGAGCTGGGGTTTGTGGGTTGGGGTGCAGCAGGTGAGGTGGGAGTGGTGTCATTTGTGTGTCACGAGGCCTCGAGACACCAAACCCTTCACAGGTCACCCCTCTGTAGCTGCAGCAGGGAAATGTCCCCAAGCCAGGGGGTTTAGGGTGGATTTTGGGGAAGGTTCTTCCCCCAGAGGGTGCTGGGCACTGCCCAGGCTCCCCAGGGAATGGGCACGGCCCCGAGGCTGCTCCTGGAGCGTTGGGACAGCGCTGCCAGGGATGCCCAGGGAGGGATTTTGGGGTGTAGTGCAGGGCCAGGGGTTGGATCAGTGATCCCAGGGGGTCCCTCCCGCTCAGGAGATTCCATGATTCCATAAAACGTGCTGTGGGAGGATCCCCAGGGACCTCAGAGCGCTGCTCGTTGCGGAACAGCTTCACAGGCCTGCAGCAGACCCGGAATTTCCCGCTGGTGAATCCTCCCAGGCTGACTTTGCTCTTCTCTGGGTGTTTCAGGAGCAGCCTCTGCCAGCAGCCTGCTCCAGGGGCTGAGCTTCAGCCTGCAGGACATGGGCACCAAGGCCTCCAGCCTCCCTGCCAGCGCGGCTGCCACCGGCTCGCCCGGGCAGGTGAGCAGCCTTCAGACATCCCACAGGGAAGCTGGGTGGGAGAGGACGTTTTGGGAGCCTGGATAGGCCCTCTGGACCAGAAGAGAGGAGGGGTGGGCATGCAGTGGTCTCTGAAGTGACCTGAGGCCTGGGGAAGGGGGCTGGGAGAAGCTGTTTCTGTGCAGCCACCCACGAACGGCTGAGAACAGATGGAGAGGGATCCATGGTCATTCCCTGTGATTTCCTGGGAAAACCCACACCTGGGACCTCTCAGGCGGTGCTCCCCATCCCTCCAGTGTGAGCTGAGCTCGGGGAGGTCAGTTTGTCCCAGTCAGAGTTTCAGGCTGAGATGTGCAGGCTGGGAGGGACGGATCCACGGGGACTCAGCCCTGCCCGAGGCCAGGGAAGTGTGGAACTCCAAAGGCCTCTGCTGGAGAGGGAGGGCACCCATCCCGGCCTCCCTTGTCCTCCCAGGAGCTCAGGGCTTGTGTCCATCCTTGCAGAGCTCGGCCGTGAAGGCGCCCACGGCGCTGCAGAGCCTGGCTGCCATCACCACGGACACCGGCGCCGTCGTCCGCACCATCCCCGTGGCCACCTCCCTGTCCCTGGGGGCCTCGGCCAGCGGCAAGCCCACGGCCATCCACCAGCTGCTGACCAACGGGGGGCTGGCCAAGCTGGCCAGCAGCCTCCCGGGGCTGGCCCAGATCTCCAACCAGGCTGCAGGTGAGCGGGAGGGAGGGCGGGGAGGTGCCGCCGGTGCCCGGAGCGCTCCCGAAGCTTCTCCGGCTCTCTGGGCTGGGGGTTCCCAAGCAGCCCCCTCGGAGGGGAGCTGCAGCCCGGTGTGGGGGTGGCCTGCACCGTCCCTGTGTCTCAGGGAGATCTTTCTGTGCTCTCTGCAGGCCTGAAGGCCCCGACGACCATCACGGTGACGCTGCGGGGACAGCCCGGCCGCGTGGGCACCCTGAGCCAGGCGGCCCTGGGGACACTGCAGCCCCAGCTGGAGGAGCCACAGGGCCCGCAGGTAATGGGGACACCTTCCCTTGGAGCCCGGGCCACTCCTGGCCCTCACAGGGGTGGCTGTGTGGGGAGGGGTCCCTGTCCTGTCTTGGGAGGTGTGGGGGAGTGGCAAGACCCAGGGTGTTGTCATTGCTGTGTCTCTTTGGGTTTGATTGTCCTTGATATCACAGAATCGTGGAACAGTTTGGGCTGGAAGGACCTTAAAGCCCATCCAGTGCCAGCCCTGCCATGGCAGGGACACCTCCCACTCTCCTGGGGTGCTCCAGCCTAGCCTTGGACACTGCCAGAAATCCAGGGGCAGCCACAGCTGCTCTGGGAATTCCATCCCAGCCCCTCCCCACCCTCACAGGGAAGCATTCCTTCCCGACATCCCATCTAAACCTTCCCACACTGGTGCTGCACCGAGGGAATCTCCAGCTAGCCTTGGAGAACTGACATCCCTGTGGGAATTGCTGCTGGATCTCCGGGCTTCCTTGGCAGTGAGGGATCGTGGTGGGAGGAGGGGAGCTGCTGCCTGTTCCCTCGGGAGGGAGGGCTGGCCCAGAGCTGTTCCCCTGGGAAATGCTGCTCCTGGCTCTCCCGTACCCGGCCATGAGGCCAGGCCCTGTGGATGCTGGGAATTCTGCCCTGGTTCCCCCCACAGCTCCCCAGTTCTGCACTGGTTCCTTGTGCAGCTCCCAGGCCCTGCTCCCTCCCGGTGCTGAGTCTGCCGGACACGGGTTCCTGTGGGAGGCGGTCACTGGCAGGAGTGAGCTCAGGCTTTGGGCTCTCAGCACATTCCAGGTGCTGTCCCAAGGATCCTGGCTGCCTTCCAGCTCCCAGGAATCCCGGTGTGGCTGCCAGGTCGGAGAGTGGAGTTCTGTTGTGGGCACAGTGTGGGTTTGGGCACTGCAGCTGGGACCTCTCACCCCCAAATCCCAGAGCAAAAGGGGTAAATTACTGCAGGACCAGCTCCAGTTCCCACTGGGGACCAGCTCCAGTTCCCACTGGGGACCAGTTCCCACTGAACATTTCCAGTTCCCACTGGAGACCAGCTCCAGTCCCAGCAGGGACCAGCTCAGCATTCCCCTGGGATCAGCTCCAGCTCCCAGCAGGGATTCAGGACTGGCACTGGGGGCGCTGGGATCGCTGCAGCTCGGCAGGGTTGGTTTGTTGTGGCTTTTTTCCCTCTCCCACGTGATTTTCCCACTGCTGCCCACACTCACACGGCTCCTGGGCAGGGTGAGCTCTGTACAGAGGCAGAGCCATCCTCCCTTTGCGTCCTCCTGGGATCCCATGGATTTGGCTCGGGAGAGACCTCAAAGATGTCTCGTTCCAAGGGCAGGGACGCTCCTCAGGAGGCACATGGAGCTCTGTAGCTGTGCTGGGCTGGCTGGAGCTGTGGAGGTGCTGGAATAGATTTAGGGATGCGTTATCCTGCTGGAGAAGCCTCTGGATGGGAGTTGGGTGAGGACTGACTGCAGCAGCTGTAAATCCTTGGTTTGTCCGTGCTGCCTCGGAGCTGACAGTGCATCCATCGTTGCCGGGGGTTTCCAGGCAGAGTCCTGGCTAAACCTCGGGATTTGGGAGCATCTGCATCCTTCTTCCCTTGACTTCCTGAGTTTCTTCCAGTCACTGAGCTCAGAGCTCAGTGCAGAGTTTGGAACCCTGAGCTGGTGACCCTCAGGTCCCACCTGGGGACAGTCCCTGGTGTAGGGCTGAAAGGCCGTGTCGGAGGCAGCTTTGGTGCCCCTCAGCCACCCCTCGGAGCTGCTGTGCTTCCCTCTGCGTCCCCGTCACCTCCGAGACCCTCAAACCCCCCGGCAGAGGGGACGGAGCTCGGCACAGGCGGGCTCCAGGGGCCAGGGTTTGGGAGCGGGTTCATTTCTCCGTTTCTCTGGATGCGGGATCCTGACTTTGCCTGCAGTGCTGAGCTCGTGTGTCCGAGGCAGGGCTTTGTGCTCGAGCTGCTTCCGAAGCGAGCTGGGAGCTGCGCTGGCAGAAGGGGCAGCCGCGGGGTTTGTCCCTGATTGCAGCGCTGACATCAGCGCGGGTCCGTGACCGGCAGCGCTGCCTGGAGCCATCGGATTTCCGGAACGGCCCCGAGCTCAGCAGCAAATTCCCTTCTGAATTCCAGCCCCGGTGTGCTCAGCAGTGGCTGGAGCTGAAATTCCCTTTGGAATTCCAGCCCCGCTGTGCTCGGCAGCAAATTCCCGTTGGAATTCCAGCCCCGGTGTGCTCAGCTGCGGCTGGAGCTGAAATTCCCATTGGAATTCCAGCCCCGGCGTGCTCAGCAGGAAATTCCCTCCGGACTGGCGGCCGCGGGCTGTGCTGTGCCTGGCAGGGAGCTGGGATGTGAATCCGGGGCTGTGCCCGGAGCAGCTGAGCTGCTTTGGGGTGGGCACGTCCCTTTCCTTCCCCTGCACGGCGGTGGGAGCCCGAGGGATCTCCCTGGGGCGTTCGGGAGCAGGGGCAGGAGAATCTGGGGTGTGTGTGGCTGGGGAGGGAGGACACGGAGGAAACCTGGCTTCCTCCTTGCAGGGCACTGCCCGGGGGGTTGGGCGCTGCGGGGGTGTCCCTGCGGGGTGGGGACAGCCAGGAGCAACGCTGGTTCACACCTTGGTGTCCTCTGGAGGTCCCACAGCAGGGCCTGGAGCTGGGGCTGAGCTCGGGGCGAGGATGGCATGAGCAGAGCTCTGAGCCCAGCCCTGGCAAGCAGGAACCCCTTCCTGAACTGAACTCTCCCCCTCTGTACTCCCAGGGACACCAGTTTTAGTTCCAGCCTGTTTTAAGACAGTTCCTGAGCTCTGCAGGGTCTGTCCTTGCTGGAAGAGTCACAGAATCCTGGAGTGGTTCAGGGTGGAAGGGACCTGGAAACCAATCCAGCCCCACCACGGGCAGGGACACCTTTCCCTGTCCCAGGGTGCTCCAAGGCCTGCCCAGCCTGGCCTGGGGCACTGCCAGGGAGCCCCCGAGCAGCCCTGAGAGCCCTTCCCATGGATGCAGTGCCGTGGTCCTTCCATGCTGGTTCACGGCTCCTGCTCCCCCCTCCTGCCCCACAGGAGGGACTGCTGGGGGAGCAGCTCGGACACTGCAGCACGAGAGGAACTTCCTGGGGGCTCTGAGCAGGGAGACCCTTCCCTGGGGGTCTGGGTGGTCCGGGAGTGGAGCAGTGCCACTTTGGGCATTGTGGTTTCCCCGCCAGGGCCGTGCCAGCACCGGGGTTGCTGTTGGGGTCTGGCTCTGGGCAGTGAACCAGGCCAGGCCTTTGTTCGGGGTGGAACTGACCACTGACCCTGTCCCCTTCTCCGCAGTGACCGCCACCAGCCCCGGGGACACCCCGTGCTGCGGGAGGCCGGGCTGGCAGCACTCGGCAGGTGTGGGGTGGGGGCGGCTGCCTCAGCCCCCGCTCCCCCTGGAGCCCTCCCGGTGCCAGCCTGGCGCAGCCCACGGTGGCACCTGTCCTGCAAGGCACCTCCAGCACGCTCAGCCCGAGCCCAGGGAGGGCCCGCGGAGCCCGGGGACACTGCGGGGACACAGCGGGGCTGGCCAGGAGTGGCCGTGCTGGCCTGGGGGCTGTAGGGACCCCCGGGAACGCTGGGGGTGGGACAGGAGCAGCCCCGTGGGCACAGGGGGGTGGGGAAGGGGGGTGTTTTTCTGGGTTTGTTGCTGTTTAATAAAAACTTCCTTTTTTAAAAAATTTTGCTGTGGTTTTGGAGCCAGTTTGTGGCCATGGCCACTCCGAAGGCAGCGCCGGGGGTGGCTTTTGCTGAGGGTGGATTTTGTGAGCAGAGAAGGGATGGAGGGACAGAGCAGGGAAGGATCCAGGGAAGGATCACGCTGGGCAGCTCCCTGGAGGAATCAGAGCATCCTGGACTCTTCTGAGCGGGAAGAGACCATCAGGGATGATCCAGTCCGAAATTCCAACGCTCCTGGAGCAGCCTCGGGGCCTGGCCCATTCCCTGGGGAGCCTGGGCAGTGCCCGGCACCCTCTGGGGGAAGAACCTTGCCCAAAATCCAGCCTGAGCCTGTCCTGGCCCAGCTCCAGCTGCTCCCTGGGTCTGTCCCTGTCACAGGGAGCCGGGGTCGGAGCTGCCCCTCGGGAAGAAGCTGCAGACCCCGGTGAATTCCCCTCCGTTTCTTCTCCATGTGGATTCCTTCCTCTGGATAGAAGGCTCAGCTGATTCCTCATCCTTTCTAGGACTGTCCCTCTGCCCCTGTCACCTGTCCCGCACCCGATGGCACCGAGGAGCAGTTCTGAGGCTGCTGAGCACCCCCAGCCCTGCTGAGCTTCCCCTTTTCCCGGCGGCTCTGTGCTGAAAACGGGCGAGATTTCGCTCGGCCGGCGCTTGGGGCTCAGCCCAGCACAGCTCCCTGCAGGGAGGGCTGGGGCTGCGGGCTGACCTCGAGCCCGAGGCGTTCCTGAGGGGATTCCACCACCCACGGACCCTGCTCTCGGAGCTGGGCGTGCCAGCAGCCGGGATGAGCTCGGGATCTGCTCCAGCATCCCCACAGACACCGGGACGTGGCTGCTCCCCGCGAGGCTCTGCTGTACTTTGGAGCACCCCAACTCTGTTTTTCCAGGCCTGAACTCGGAGTTTGGCTGCTGCAGTCAGCCCGGGACATCCTTGGGGCTGTGGCATCGCCGGTGGCCTCGCTCTCGAGGTGTGATGGAAGCTCCTGGTGGGACGTCCTCGCTCTCAGAGGGGTCCGTGGGGACTCAGCGAAGCTCTTGGGGTGCAGCCGATCCCATGGAGGATCCAGGAGGGGTTTGAGTCTCCCACCATCCCCGAGTGATCAGCGCGGCCTGGGGCCTGTTATTCCCAATTCCTGTCCCCAAACTTGGCCTTCCCATGGATGCAGTGCTGTGATCCTTCCACGCTGGTTTACGGCTCCTGCTCCCCCCGAAGCCATCCCAGTCCTGGGGACAAGGACGTGCCACCATCCCTGTGCCCTTCCCGCTGTCCCTGCGGATGGGGGGCAGGAGAGCGAGGAAAGCGAGTCCTGGAGCTCCCACAGAGCCTTGGGAACGTCGGCAACAGCTCAAGTGGAGCTCCTGGAGGCAAAAATCACCTGGAATCAAACTCATCTGGAGGCAAAAAGCACCTGGAGGCAAAGAACACTTGGAATCAAAAGGTTCCTGGAGCTGGGCTGGTTCCCACCTGGACACGCAGCTGCTCCACAGAACGGCTGCGATTCCCCCAAAACTGACGTGGAAAAGCTCCTCCTTCCCCACGGGATGAGTTCTCAGCCCTGGCGCTCCGTGTTGAGGGAAAGGATTCCCCCCAAACGCTGCCCTGATCCCCAAAATCAAGGACACCCCAAACGCTGCCAGGTCGGGACCAGCCAGGCAGGTTTATTCCCCTTTCCAGGCTCCTGGAAACCTCTGGATCCCCGGCTGGAGGTGACACAACCCCCAAATTCGGGTGGGGAGGCCCAGGGAATCCCTGAGAATCCCGGGCACGGCGGGATGGGAACAACCCTCCCCGGACTGCACCTCGGCACGAACAGAAACCTCCAGCGCTGGGTTTGCTCCCTTTTTTATAGACGCGTGTGTGGATATATAGAAAATAGAGAGAACCGCGGCGCCCCGGCAGCGGAGCCGCCGCCGGAGCGGCCTCGGGCACAAACAGCTCCGGGATCAGCAGTGAAAACCGCCCAGTCCGGGCTGCCCCTGCCAGCCCCGGGCCGTGCCCCCTCCGCGGGGCCGGCCGCGCTAGGGCTTGGCGTGGTGCGGGAAGGCCGGGGCGTGCGGGGAGCTGTAGGAGCGCTGGCCGTGCCACGGCGCCGCCGGGAACAGCCGGGAATTCCCGTAGGACGCCGCGAAGCGCCCGGCGCCCGTGGCCAGCGGCCGGCACAGCTCCGAGGGCTGCGCCGAGGCCACCACCAGCGGGCTGGGGAAAGCCGGGATCACGAAGGGGTTGACGGAGAGCGCCGGGGCCACAGGCACGCCCTGGGTTTTGAGGTGCTCCAGGGGGCTCCCGAAGCTGCCCGGGAAGTGCAGCGCGGCTCCCTTGAAAGCGTCCGGCGGCAGCGGCGCGGCGAAGCCGGCGGTGGCCACCACGGCCTTGGGTTTGGCCAGCCCTCGATGGCCCCCCGGCGAGCGGGGCCCGCTGTCCCTGCCCTCCTTGGCCAAGGGGGACACGGCGCGTGACTTGGCGGTGGGGCCGAAGGGCTCTTCCTCCTCCTC
>VYXC01010328.1:33872-47053 GCA_013397175.1 Platysteira castanea | reverse complement strand
TCCCAGCCCCAGTCCCTCCCAGTCCCGGACCTTCTGGGGCTCAGCAATGAGGTTCAGCTCCCCGTAGCTGGTGATGTCCCCGGCGCTGCCGATCCCGTTGACGATCCCGTTGATCCTGGGGTGCTCCGGAGCCTCGGGATGAGCGCTCAGGTTGAACTCCCCGGCCTCGCCCTGGAACTCCGCGGGGTCGGGGTCGTCGTCGCTGTCGGGGTCCTGGGAGGGGACACGGAGAGGCCACCCAGGGTCACCCGGGAGGAGCCAGAGGCAGCAGGAGCCGCTCCTGAGGGTGGGAATTGCCACCCAGCTTCCCATGGGATTGGGGTTATCACCACGGAACTGGGGTAATCCCCATGGGATTGGGGTTATCCCCATGGGACTGGGGTTTATCCCCATGGGATTGGGGCTTTTTCCCCATGGAACTGGGGTTATCCCCATGGGACTGGGGCTTTTTCCCCATGGAACTGGGGCTTTTTCCCCATGGGATTGGGGCTATTTCCCATGGAATTGGGGTTATCCTCATGGGATTGGGGTTATCCCCATGGAACTGGGATAATCCCCATGGGACTGGGGTTATCACCGTGGAATTTGGGTTATCCCCATGGGATTGGGGGTTCTCCCCATGGGATTGGGGCTCATCCAGCCCCTCCCCACTGGCCAAGGCTGGTCCCCAGGCAGGCGCAGGGAGCTGTTCCCAAAGCTTTTCCTTCCCTGGGAGTGTCCCAGGCCAGGCCGGAGCAGCCTGGGACAGTGGGAGCTGTCCCTGCTCATGAAAAGGGTGGGATGAGGTGGGATTTAAGGTCCCTTCCATCCCAACCTGGGATTTGGGGATTCAAGCAGGGATCCCCCCAGGGCTCTCCTGCCACAGTGGGACCAGCAGGATTTGTCCCAGTCCCGCCTGGAGGCAGCAGGGAAGGGAAGCTCTGACACCGACAGGAGCCAGCAGGAGCTGAGGGGAGGGATGGAATTCCCCCCTCCCTTAGGGCACGGAGAAGGCTGGGATGGAATTCCTGGCAAACCCATCCCTGGGAATGCACCAGGCCAGGCTGGATGGGGTTTGGAGCAGCCTTGGATGCCAGCAGGGTGTGCAGACCCTGCAGCTTTGGGAGGAGCTGCAGCTCCCATTCCCTTCCTCGGGAATCCTCTGGACGCGGATTTGGAATTCCCACATTATTCCCGGCACGGATCACACACAGGGAAAAGGATCACGGGGACAAAGCCCTCCTGGCTCTACCTGCAGCGCGGGGCAGAAGTTGTGGGTGTCGCCGGGGTTGTTGTAGTCGTAGTCCCCAATTCCAGCCTCGCTATCCAAGGCCCCCGTCGGCTTCGAGCTCTGGCTGAGCTGTGGGACAGGGCAGGGAAAAGATTCCAAAATATTCCCGGGAAAAGGCTGGACCTTGTTCCTTCATCCCCTTTTCTCCCCTCCCAGGATGCTCGGAGGTGCCACCAGCCCTGAGGAACATCCCGGAACACTCCTGGAGTTTGCAGAGGGTTCTGCAAACCTGGAATGATCCCCTGGAATGATCCCCTGGAATTCTGTCAGGGAAGGCTCTCCCACCTTGACCGTGGCTTTGAGGAAGAGCTGCACCATGTTCTCGGGGTTGTAGTGGAAGTCTGCGGGGAGCGTGGTGCTCCTGACGTTCTGGCTCTCCAGGATGGATTTGGCCAGAGTTGTGGATGCCTGGGAACGGGATCAGACAGCTCCATGGAAAAACGGGAAGCCCCATCAGCTTTCCATGGAGAAACAGGAAGCTCCATCGGCTTTCCATGGAAAAATAACGAGTGCTTGGAATTT
Source organism: Platysteira castanea (assembly GCA_013397175.1). Lineage (NCBI taxonomy): Eukaryota > Metazoa > Chordata > Aves > Passeriformes > Platysteira > Platysteira castanea. Next base: position 45,261 of record VYXC01010328.1, on the reverse strand, counting down.
GTCTGGAAAGGGGCAGGGTCTGAGATGGATCCAGCCAGGACACCTGGCTGGACCTGCCAAAATCCAGGGAATTCCAGGCCGGTGCGGGAACAGGGAGAGTGGGAAGGGGCAGGGGCTCTGCAGCACCTTGGTCTTGCGGAAATGGGGCTCAAAGTCAACGTCCTCCTCGAAATTCAGCTCAAAAACCTTCCTGGGATTCCTCTGCCGGGATTGCCTCTCGGAGCCGGTGTCTGCTGGGGAAGGGGAAAGGGGAGGGAGGGAAAGGAGGAGGGGAAAGGGAAGGAGAGGGAAGAGGGAAGGGGGAAGGGGGAAGGAGCTGTCATTGCCTCGGGCCAAGGCAAGCACAGGCAGCTCATTCCCAACTGGAGCATCTGCTCCAGGCAAAGGGGTTTTCCCCCTTTTTCTGGGAGAGCAGCAGGGGCCAGCCTCAGCTCCATGGCTTAAAGGAATCCCTGGCTTTTTCTGGGAGCAGAAACCCTGATCGATGGTGTGAGGATACTGGGAAGGAATTCCTCCCTGGGAGAGTGGGGAGGGGCTGGGAGGGAATTCCCAGAGGAGCTGTGGCTGCCCCATCCCAGCCCAGCCATTCCATGATTCCCTCCCTATTCCACGGTTCCCTCCCTCTGGAGTGGAGCAGGAGCTGTGGGAAGCGTCCCTGCCCATGGACGGGCTCGGAGTCCTTTCCAAACCCAGCAATTCCACGATTCCCTGCCCATCCCAGGATTCCCTCCCCATCCCACAATTCCGTCCCTATTCCATGATTCCCTCCCTCTGGAGCGGAGCAGGAGCTGTGGGTGGGAATGCCCATGGACACGCTCTGAGTCCTTCCCAAATTCAGGAATTCCACGGTTCTCTCCCCATCCCAGGATTCCCTGCCCATCCCAGGCTCCGTCCCTCGGACACTCACGCCGGCGGCGGGGCCGGAAGCGCCAGTGCTCGGGGCCGGCCCACATGGAGAGCGTGCGGGGGCTGAAGTAGGAATATTCCCCGGGATTCACGGAGAGGTGCAGGCTCATGGTGGCGATGTCCCCCTCTCCCAGGGGAGCTCTGTCAGTCCTGGAAAAGGCACCGGAACTGCTCAGTGACACCGTTCCCTTGGAACTGCCCAGGGGATTTATTCCCGGGGCACTGGGGGGTTCTGCTGGAAAAACCAGCTGGATTTGCCAAAGGTCTTGAAAGGCAGAGAGATCCCTGGAAAACATTCCTGGATGCTCCCAGACCTGGAGCAGGAAGTGAGCTCCTCCCTGGGACTGGGAATTCCTCACCGGGACTGGGAGCTCCTCACCGGGACTGGGAATTCGTCCCTGGAACTGGGAGCTGCTCACTGGGAACTGCTCCCCAGGACTGGGAGCTCCTCCCTTGGAGGACTTGGGGCTGGGAGGAGTTCACTGGAACTGGGAATTCCTTCCTGGGACTGGGAATTCCTCCCTGGAATTGCCCCACGGAGCCCCCAGGGCCCGGCCATGGACCCATCCCCGCCCACCTCGTGCTCTGGCTGAGTGTCCCGAAGGAGCCGACGTTCTCCGGGAACTCCCCGATCCTCTCCTCGGCCACGCTCCCGGGGGATTCCAGCTGGAATTCCGGGGGGTCAGCGCCCTCCCCGTCCTCGCTGTCCAGCTCCGCGTTGGGATCGAACGCCTGCTCGCTCTTCCCAAACTTCTCCAGCAGCGCTGACACCGACTGGAAAATGGGGCAGAGCAATTTTCATCCAGGAATGTTTTCCAGGATGGGTGAGGATGGAAGGTTTAACTCAGAGAGCTTAAGGAGGGCAGGGAGAGAGGGGATAATGGGAGAAAATTCCTCCCTGGGATGGAATTCCCAGAGAAGCTGTGCCTGCCCCATCCCTGGAAGTGTTCAGAGCCAGGTGGGAGCATCCTGGTCTGTGGGAATTCCCACCTGGCTCAGGAATTCCCTCCTGGCTCAGGAATTCCCTACCTGGCTCAGGAATTCCCTACCTGGCTCAGGAATTCCCAATCCGGCTCAGGAATTCCCAATCCGGCTCAGGAATTCCCGCCTGGCTCAGGAATTCCCAATCCAGCTCAGGAATTCCCACCTGGCTCAAGAATTCCCTACCTGGCTCAGGAGTTCCCGCCTGGCTCAGGAATTCCCAATCCGGCTCAGGAATTCCCACCTGGCTCAGGAACTCCCACCCTACCTCATTGTGGGACTCCTCATCCCACTTGGTGAACTGGAATCCGGCCAGGGAGGAGCAGATCCGGCGTTTTTCCAGGCACTGGGCCAGCAGGGCTGGGGAGAGGTTGGATACAGATGAATTCCCATATGGGATGTGGGAATATGTGGGATACAGGCAGGGATCCCACTGCTCTGGAATCCCTGTGGGCCAGGCAGTGCAGGGCTCGGCTATCCACGGAAAAAGGGGTTTCAAATCCCAGGAATAACCCTGGGAATGCCAAGCAGGGCTCAGTGCCGTGTCCAAAGTCAACTCTCCCCCCAGGATGCACTGATCCCAAATCCTGCCCAGCTTCCAGAGGTTGGGGGACAGTAAGAGACCCCAAAACTCCAGAATTCCTGGTTTTCCAGCAGCCTGAGCAGGATCAGAGCAGTGACCGAAACCGCAGGGAGAGGAACTGGGTAAAGCCAGGAAAAGGGTGGAAAAGGCTGGAATTCACCTTTGAGATTGGCCACTGGGACGGGCTGGGAGCTGGGCAGGGCCGGGGTGTCCGAGGAGGGCAGAGGGACGACCCCGGAGTGGAAGAGGAGGAGGCTCTGGAAGCTCTGGGAGCGCAGCCCCGTCAGGAAGATCCCGGCCGTGTTGCACTCGTTGAAGGAGGCGGCCGCCCTCCGGAACATGGGATCCACCTGCGGGAACCCGGGAATGGAGAGGGAGGGCTCTGAAAGAGGCTTTGGGGCACAGATCCCGAGGGAAAACGATCCACATGTCTCCTTCCCACCCCAGGAGTGCCCCAGGCCAGGCTGGAGCAGCTGGGATGGTGGGAGCTGTCCGTGGAAAGGGTGGGATGAGATGGGATTTAAGGGCCCTTCCATCCCAAACTGGGACTCTGGGATCCAGGGAAAAACATCCTGGGAGCATCCTGGTCTATGGGAATTCCCCACCTGGCTCAGGAATTCCCCCAGGGCTCTCCTGGCACAGTGGGGCCGGCAGGAGTTGTTCCAATCCCAATCCCACCTGGAGGCAGCAGGGAAGGGAAATTCCAGGAAGAACCAACTCCGATGGGAAGTAGGAAGAGCTGAGGGGAGGGACGGAATTTCCTCCTCCTTCAGGGCATGGAAAAGGCTGGGATGGAATTCCTGGCAAACCCATCCCTGGGAATATCCCAGGCCAGGCTGGAGTGAGCTGGGATCGAGCTGGGAGCATGGGAAGCATCCCTGCCCGTGGTGGCACTGGATGGGGTTGAAGCTCCTTCCACCTCAAACCATTCCAGGATGCTTTTCCCAGCCCGAATTCCCAGTTTGTGTGACGTCAGAGCCAGGAAAACAGGGATGAGGAGGACGAGGAGAGCTCTGAGCCCACCTCGGAGCTGCGGGAGGCCTCGGGCGCGTTGATGTTGCTCAGGTTGTGCTCGATGGTTCTCAGAGCTGGTTTCTTCTTGGGCTGCGCCTTCCTGGCGGCCTCGGGGGCCGGGCTGGACCCTGGCGAGGGGAAAAAGGGACAAATTCCACTTAAAGTACCCAAAAGGAGGGAGAAAACCTGGAATTTGTATGCCAGACTCACAGGGGGCATTGGAACTCCTCAGGATCTGTTGGAATGAGCAACGTTCCGTGGGCTGGATCTGCTTTGCTTTTTATTGATTCTGCTTAGCCCCAGACTGCCCCTACTGAGTCATGAACTGCCCCTACTTGGCCCCAAACTGACCCTACTTGGCCCCAAACTGAAATCAGAAATCACTGAGCAACAGCTCCAGCTTCTCTTCCCATCCCTCCCTGCTCCAGCATTCCAGGAGAACCAATTTGGGATCCTCCAACCCTTGGAAAATACCGTTAATCCCAAATCTCTTCGAAACTCCCAACGTGAAAAGAGCACTGAGGCTTCTGCTGTTCCCGGGTGGGAAAAGAGGGAATTTCCCGGGTTTTCTGAGAGAAAAGGATGGAATCCCCACCTTCCTCGGGGCTCTCCGGGTCCTTGGCCGGGGCTGAGTCCTTGCCCAGGTTTCCCAGGACCCTGTAGGTGTCGGCGTGGACGGAATCCACGCGCACAGCGTAGATCTTGGCACTGGCATCCAGGGTTCCCGCTGCCACCTGGAACAGGGAATTCGCAGCTGGAAGGGGAAAAGTCTCACCCGGAAGATCCCAGATCTGATTTCCCGAGTGCTCTGCATTCCGAGGAAAACCGTGGATAACGGGGAAAAGAGTTACTGTGAAAGCTATGGACCCCCAAGGGGGGTTTTCCCCACAGTTTGTTTTTTGGCATCACACCTAAATTCCTTTAGGAATTGCTGAGTTCAGCAACGGGGAGAAGCAGAAAGGTGTGAGTTAGATCTGCTAGGAGCCACCTCTCCTTCCTTAGGGTCACCTCCTTGGGATCATCCTGCTTTCCCAAACCAGGAAGAGGTGAAGGACCTGAAATCCAAGCACCTTTTCCAGCCCCAGACCCTGTCAGGAAGGCCGAGAACCCCCCGGTGGAACCCAGGGTTCCCTTTCCCACCCTTTCCTTGGCACCTGCTGGCTCAGGAGCCCCTGGAGGCCACACCCCAAAGTCCTGTGCCCTGTTCATCCACCCAGGAATCCACTTCTCCCTCCCAGCAATTCCCAGGAGTCTTTTCCTTGGCAAGTTCTGGGATTAAACCCAGCCCAGCAGCACCCTCCCTCCTTTCCCAGCCGTGTTTTGTCACTGGTTTTTACCCCAGAGGCCTCCCAAGCCCTGCTTTTCCACCAGCTCCCCTTCTGGACACCACAGCTGGAGGGACTCAGCCTTTGCAAGGACTTGGTGCCTCCAATCCCTGCAAAACGCGGCCGTGCCACCTCTCCCGGGGGCTTTTGGTGACAGCAACCTGAGAAGCACTTGGGGTTTCACGTTAATTAAGCCTGGGGTTTAATTGCCAGGTGAAAACAAAGCAGCAGCAGCAGTGACTCCTCTCACCTTGAAGTTGGTGAGCTCTGAGTTCTTCTGCTTCAGGATCTCAGTCATGTAATCGATCAGGTGCAGTCCAAAGGCGTTCTTGGTGGTGATTTTCTGCAACAAAGCACAGCTGGGGACCCTTCCCCTGGGCAGGGCCACCCTGCAGGACCGAGGGGACAGGGGACAGGCTGGGTGGCACAGGGGGAGGGCAACACCAGCCTCGATGTGGTCACGGCTTCCTCTTGGGAGAGGAATAGGAAGAGGTTGGAGAGATGGGCAGGGAATTGTCTGAAATCCAGCGGGGTCCTGCAGCTGGGGAGGGACAGCCCTGGGCACTGGCACAGGCTGGGGGGGGACCTGCTGGAGCAGCTCCTGGGGGACATCAAAGTGTCCCTGCCCAGCAGAGCATCCTGTGGACAAGGACACCGATGGGATGCAGCAGGAAGAGCATTCCCGGCAGGTCAGGGAGCGATCCTGCCCCTCCGCCCAGCCCTGGGAGCACCTCTGGAGTGCTGTGTCCAGCCCTGGGAGCACTGGGACAGGAGGGACAGGAAGCTCCAGCGGAGGGTGACAAACATGAGGAAGGGCCTGGAGCATCTCCCCGATGAGGAGAGGCTGAGGGAGCCTCGGTAAGAGACGGCTGAGAGGGGCCTCCACCTCTGTGCCTAAATATCCACGGGGGAATGTAGGAGGATGGATCCAGGCCCTGCTCCGTGGGGCCCAGCCACAGGACGAGAGGAACGGGAAGGAGCTGATGCCTGGGGAGTTCCACAGGAATATGAAGAACTTTTTCCCTGTGACTGCCCAGAGCTATTCCAGGACCGTGTGGACACAACCCCTGTGCTGTGGGATGGCTCTGCTGGAGCAGGGAGCTGGGACCAAATGCCCCTTCACGGTCCCTTAACCCGCCCCATCCCGCGATCCCGGGAATGACCCCGCTGCCAAGCCCGAAGCGTTGTCAAACCCCGCCCGAACCACGCTGCCGGCGGATTTTAAACCCCGTAGGGCCCAAACGCGGCGCCCTGGACTCACGTTTTCGGTGCAGAGCTTGATGCAGGTGCTGTAGTGCTCCGAGATCTGCGCGTTGCTCCACTGGGGCAGCGGGGGCTGCCAGCCCTCGGGCCTGCGGGACACAGCGGCGTCGGTGACCGCGCTCCCCTCTCAGCCCGGGCCCAGCGCACCGGCCCTACCTGGGCGCGGGGGAGCCGAGGCCATGCAGCGACGAGTCCACGGCCCTGGAGCGGCGGCGCTGGCGCCTCTCGCGCTCATCATCGTTGCTGGGGCACTCAGCGAGCACGGGGGTGCCGGGGGTGCCGGTGCTGCCGAGGGCCCGCGGGGCCGGGGAGGCGGCGGCTGCGGCGACCCGGGCGATGCGACCGCTCATGGCTGCGGGGCAGCGCCGNAGGGACCCCCGGGAAGTGGGGACCCCCCATTCCCTCATTCCCCCATTCCCTGCCCTGGGGTGGGACCGCAGCGCTGTCAGCAGCCCCCGGTGCCGCCCCGGCACCCCCCGGGAAGGAGGAGGAGCCGCCAGAGCAGATAAATCCCGGAAGCCCGGAATCACTGAGGTTGGAATCTTTGGGATCACCGAGTCCGAGCTGTGCCCGATCCCCACCTTGTCCCCAGCCCAGAGCACCGAGTGCCATGTCCAGGCCTTCCTAGGACACCTCCAGGGATGGGCACTCCACCCCCTCCCTGGGCAGTTCCAAGGCCTGACCACTCCTTCCATGAGGACATTCCTCCAAATGCCCACCCCGAGCCTCCCCCGGCCCAGCCTGAGGCCGTTCCCGCTCCTGTCCCTGTTCCCTGGGAGCAGAGCCCCTGGCCCCACCCCGAGCCACCCTGTGCCGCCTCTGGTGCTCCCTGTGCTCCTCCGGGTGTATTTCCATATTCCCTGTGATGTTCCAGGTGTATTTCCATATTCCCTGTGCCCCTCCAGGTGTATTTCCATATTCCCTGTGATGTTCCAGATGTATTTCCATATTTCCTGTGCTCCTCCAGGTGTGTTCCCACATTCCCAGTGACATTCCAGGTGTGTCCCCATATTCCCTGTGACTCTCCGGGTGTGTTCCCACATTCCCAGTGACATTCCAGGTGTGTCCCCATGTTCCCTGTGACTCTCCAGCTGTGTCCCCGTATTCCCCGTGGCCCTCACCTGACCCCAGGTCCCAGATCCCGGGCAGAGGGGACACTCCTGGGAGAGCAGGATGAGCTCTGTGCCTGAGGCAAAGCTCCACCAAGAGGGAAATAAATCCATAACTTTTATTTCTGGAGCATCTCCTGTGCTCCGGAAGCTTTAGGGAAAATTTGGGATGGCCTGGATGTGTCCCCAGATCCATCCCCGAAAGCTTGGGAATTCCATTCCATTCCAAAGCTCGGGAACAGCAGCTGCTTCTCCAGTGCCGCCACCCGGAGCGGGAGCTTTTCCAGCTGTCCCAGGCAGCATTCCCAGCCGAATCCTTGGATTTAGGGGACCGCGGCGTTGCTGCGGTCGGGTGTCCGCGTTTTTCCCGGCTGAGCCGCTGGATGGAGCCGCAGGAAAAGCCGTGGATTGATCCCTGCGGGAGCAGCGCTCGGGAATGGCTCCCGCACCAGGATTTCCCCTCCCCGCACGGAGCGGCCAAGGGATGGTGGAATCACGGAATCATGGAATTGGTGAGGTTGGAAAACACCTTCAGGCTCATGGAGCCCGAGTTCCAGCACGGGATGGAGCCGCGGGACCTCCCTGGGAGGAAAATCCGGGATTAGGGAATGGCGGGTTCCCCATCCAGGAAGGGCCGATCCAAGGAAACGCCGCTCCCTGGGAATGCCCGAGCCCTCGCCGTGTCCCCAGGACGGGCTGCGACAGCTGGATTTTAATGGAACCCGTTCCAAACACAACCAATCCCTCGGCCGGAACCAAACAAGGAAAACCCCGTTTTTCCTAAGGAATACGTGGATCCCGAGGCGGTCGTTAACCCCCGAATCCCACTTTTCTTTCGGCTCCGTCCGTCCCTCCGGAGCCCAGCTCGATCCGCCCCGCCAGGAGCGCTCCCCCAGCGCCGGGACCTCGGCGCCGCCTCATCCCAACCCCAAAAATGGCAAAGGAATCAGCGCTTGGAGCCTGGAATCTCCTTGGAAGAGCATCCCGAGCGCCCGGGAGGCCCCGGCCGCTTCCCAAACCTCGAGGGACCGAAACGCTTTGGGGTTTTTCTGTCCCCCGGATAACTTGGGGGCTGAGCAGTGGGGTCTGCCCCTTCCCTCAGCCGCTCCAGGATAAGCGGGAGAGGCTGGAAAGTCCCAGGATGTGTTTTGGGATGCGTTTTCCCGGGAGCAGACCCCGCTTTCCGTGGCTGCAGTAAACAAATCAATCTCTGCAGCTGAGCCCAGCCCGAAGGAGGCTCCGAGGAGCTCGGACGGGTTTTAATGCCCAAATAAATCATTCCTGCCCTGGCAACGGCCTTGGATTTTTCCCAGGCATCCATCAGCGGTGCTGGAGAGGGCAGGAACATTCCTGTATGGAAGTGAAAATTGAGGGAATGCATCAGTGGTGACAGGATTTCCCGGATTTCTGGTGTCCTCATTCCCTGTGTTTTATCCCCAATCCTTGTGCCACAAACCCTGGGATTTCCCAGATTCTTGGTGCCCTCATTCCCGGTGTTTTATCCCCAATCCTTGTGCCACAAACCCCGAGATTTCCTGGATTTTTGGTGCTCTCATTCCCTGTGTTTGGAGCTGGAGCCACAGGGAAAGCTCAGGAGAGGGAAGTGGGTTTCGTCTTTCCAAGATTTTTTTGGGAAGCGCTGTTCCCGAGCTGCCTTTCCGTGGCCTGGCTGCCACACACGTCGCTCCAATCCAGCCAGGAGGGATTTTTTTCCCTTTAGTGGGAAAGCTCTGGAAGAGGCCGGAGTGGGAAGGACCTCGGGATGGCCCCAGTCCCTTCTCCAGCCCCTGGGAATGGCCCAAATCCCTCCTCCTGCCCCTCATTCTCTGGGAATGGCCCCAATCCCTTCTCCTGCCCCGGGGAATGGCCCCAATCCCTTCTCCCTGCTCCTCATTCCCTAGGAACGGCCCCAATCCTTGTAGGAAAAGGGAAGGGAAAGCGGGATCAGGAGTGTTCCTTGTGGTCTGTGGGAAGCTTATCCTGAGATATTTTCTGGGATAAATCCTGGAATGGGTTGGGTTGGGAAGGAACCTTAAATCCCATCCAGTGCCACCATGGACAGGAACACCTTCCAGAAATCCAGGTGACTCCAACCTGGCCTTGGACAGTCCCAGGCATCCAGGGGCAGCCACAGCTCCTCTGGGAATTCCATCCCAGCCCTTCAGGGAGGAATTTCTTCCTAAAAAGTCCTGGTTAGAGCGTGGATCCCGCCAGGATTCCTTGGATCCTTCCGCAACCCCTCCCTGCCCATCCCATTGCTCCAATGAATAATTAATTTCTAATTAAGCCCATCGGAGCATCCCATGGAAGCAATCCCCTCTCTGCCCTTTTCCCTTCCTCCCCTCTGGAATTCCCGAGGTCCCTTTGGAGCGGTTCCTTGCCCCGAGAACGCTGAACCTGATTTAATTCCTCATTTTCCACCCCCAAATTCCCACCCAGCCCGGCTGGTTCCCAATGGCTGCCGCAGGTCCTGAAATCTCCCAGCAGCTCCTGCTCCGCTCGTTTAGCTCCATAATTACCGGGGTAATTAACTCTAATTACTGCTGTGAACAAGCTGGAATTCTCCACCATCCAGGAACCCCAAAACTGCTGGAATCTGCCCCAAAATGGAAGCGGCGACTCCCGAAGGACACAAATCCCCTTCCATCCCGATGTTTCGAACCCAAATCCTTCCTCCGCGAGCTCTGATTTTGTGGGAAGCATCCCAGAGCCCCCCGGGTGCCATGGAAACCACGGGTTCTGCCCCGGGAGCGATGAGCTGCCATTAATTCCCATTTTCCGGGATATTTTGGACTCGGCATTAAGCAAATTTATGCAAAACGCTGGAATCCATCCATGGAAATGAGGCTGAACGCGAGGATTCGCTGGAGCGGGAAATCAGCGGGGTAGGTTCAGTGAAACCTCCAGATCCTGCTCAAAGAGCACCAAAAATGACCAAGTTTGGCTTTTTTTGGGTCACCCAGCAGGCAGCTCCTGGTTTTGGGGGGCTTCCCATGGAATTGGAGATGGAGGGATAACCCAAAGCCTGGGCAATTTGGAATTCCCTGTCCTTGTGTGGCTGAGGGGATTTTGTACCCAGTAAAGGCTCCACCTCATTTTGTGGGGTGGGGGTGAAATTTCCCCTTAGGGACAACCCTGGGAAAGGGATCCCGATGGAGGGAACGGCTCTGTGGGGATCTGAATCCTGCTGGGAAAGGGGGATGGGGTGATCCCAATGGAGGGAATGGCTCTGCTGGGATCTGAATCCCACTGGGAAGTGAAAGGTGAGCAGATGATCCCAAGGAAGAAAATGTCTTTGTTGGGATCCAAATCCTGCTGGGATGGGATCATCCCAATAAAGACAAGAGCTCTGTTGGGATCTGAATCCCGCTGGGAAGCAAGAGGCGAGGGGATGATCCTGATGAAGGAAACGGCTCCGTGGGGATCCAAATCCCTCTGGGAAGGGGGATCCAGCCCAGCATGCACAGGAAGCTCGGCCAGGAGCAGCCGCGGGCGCCCGGCGCGTGCCGATGTTTATCCCTTCCCTCCCTTTCCGGGATGAAATCGCTCATGGAAAACCAACAGCCGGAGTTTACGGGGCCCGTGGGACGGAGCCGAGCCCGGGAGCGCAGCTTTAATTAAAACCCGGAATTCCAGCCGGCTGGAACCGATGGCGGGGGCTGGATGCTCCCGCATTTCCCACCTGCTCCACCATCAGCATGGAAAACCACGGACTGTGCATTCCCAGCGGAGCAGCGGGGTCTGGGAAGCGCGGCCCGGGAAGGGGAGCCAGGATCCATCGGGGAAGCGCCCACGTGGATGCAGAGCTGGGAATTGCATGGAGAACGGAGCGGCCCCGAGCCCTGCCCGCGCTCCGGGAGGGATCGGAGCTTTTTCCATGCCTTGGGAATCAGGGACGCACTCCCAGCCCTGGGTTTGAGGAGGAATTTTGGCGATTGTCCCTTTTCCTGCTGAAGTGGTGACATTTCGGGGCAAACTCCTCCCACCGAGGGTGCCCCAAACACTTCATCCACCTTTTTCATGGAATCTTAGCTTTTCCACCTTTTCCCCCTTTTCCCAACCCCACCCCATCTCCCCTCGTTACGGGATAACGAACCACTCTCCACACCAAAGGAACATTTATCCATGAAAATCCACGGAGGGATGATCCCGACGGTCACACGGCAGACGCTTTGGGAGGGATGGTTGGGTTCTCTCTCTCTTGGGAT
>VYXC01010328.1:22852-33833 GCA_013397175.1 Platysteira castanea | reverse complement strand
GTTGGGTTCTCTCTCTCTTGGGATGCTCCCATGGGAAGAACTTCCTGGAAAGCTCCTTCCGCCTGCCCCCACCCCAAATCCCGAATTCCCGAGGGATCCGCTGGCATCAGGAGCCCTTTGGTCTGGGGTGGGGATTTTAAGGAGAGCCTCGCTGTCCTTCTCCGGGACTTTCACTGAGGAGTGGGATTTAATTTCCAACAGGAATGGGGTTTGGGGTGGATATTCCAGCAGGAATGGGGTTTGGAGTGGACATTCCACAGAAATGGGGTTTGGGGTGAACATTCCAGCAGGAATGGGATTTGGGGTGGGTATTCCATCAAGAATGGGATTTGGGGTGGACGTTCAATCAGGAATGGGGTTTGGGGTGGATATTCCACAGGAATGGGGTTTGGAGTGGATATTCCAAGGAAAAGGGGGATTCCCGTGCTCACCTTTGCATCACAACGATTGTGTTCAGTGTGCAGCTGGACACAAGATTTGGGGGCAGGGTGATGCATTTGGGAGAGGAATAAATCCCAAAATCCCAGAACGGGGAAGGCTGGAAGGGACTGCAGTGGGTCCTGGAGGCTGAAAATGGGAATTTTTTTCAGAATGTGGAGATTTTAATTATAAATAAACCCCGGGAGCTCTTGGGCCAGGCTCTGTGACCTCACACAGCTCCGGCAAGGACACGGAAATCCCGAAAAACCCAAATCCCATCATCCCCGTGGGAACGCTCTGTAAAGAGCGGATCCTGCGCTTCCCTCCTGGAAAGCTCGGCCGTGAGGGGCCCTCGAGGGACAGCAAAATAAAAACAGCAATAAAGGATGGGCGGGGCAGGCCTTGTATCCACCGGGAATCTCGGGAAAAACGCTCTGAACAATGGGAATCACCGCCGGANTTTTCCACCTTTTCCCCCTCTTCCCACCCCCACCCCATCTCCCCTCGTTACGGGATAACGAACCAGTCTCCACACCAAAGGAACATTTATCCATGAAAATCCACGGAGGGATGATCCCGACGGTCACACGGCAGACGCTTTGGGAGGGATGGCTGNTCTTGGCTTTGACTTCCAAAGGTGCCGGGGTTTTTCTGCCAAACTGAACCAAAACAAGCTCGAGCCTGTTTGAATCTCAAAATCCAGCAAAATCCCCAAATCCTGGGGTTGGTGCTGGGGGAGGGATGGCCACACGTGGAATGGGATGTAAAGGGTGGATTTTGGAGCGGATTTTGGAGCAGATTCTGGAGCAGATCCTGAGTGTGGATGGGGAGGGATTTGGGAGTTGCTGCTCCAGGCTCCTGTGCAGTGGGAATGGGAATTTCTGCGCTTCAGGACACAAAGCTGAGCTTAAAATCAAAGCTTTAGGAGGTCAGGAGGTGGCTCCAGGCTGGGATTTGGGGTTTGGGATGGGGGAGTTTTCCAGGTGCTTCCAAGGGGAGATGGCAGAGGGATGGGGGCGGAGCTCCAGGGGATTCTCTCCAGACTCCGCTGGTTTTCCTTTCAGGTGCCAGGGAAGAGGCGAAGGAACTCCCCTGCTTTGGAATTGAATCTCTGATCCGAGATCTGCTTAAAAAACCTGGAAAGGCCTCTGGATTCAGCTGTCCGGGAGATGGAAACGGAGCGGGGACCAGGATCACGGTCAGGACAAAGGTCCCGGCCCCAAGTCTGGGTGGGGCCACCTTGGTTTGGGCTCTTCAGTCTCCAAACGGAGAATTTCCTGTAGCTTTTCCAAGGGCTGGGGAAACAATTCTGCCTGCGNTCCGTGTGTGGACCCAGAGCACACATCCCATCTTTTGGGATGGCCTCAATCCCAAATCCTTGTCCCTGCTCCTGCCTCCAGCAGTAACTCAGCACTCGGAGGGGAAAAGGGACCGCCTGGATTTGGGGGTTGCACCATTTATGGACAACATTTTGCTTTCCCAGCTGCTGGATGATCCCATGGCCCATTCCCGTCATCCTGAGTATTCCAGGCTGTCATCCTCACTGTTTCCAACAGCTGGGAATTTTTCCTTCTTTATTTCAAGAGCTCCCTTTCCTCAGGGTGCCCCAGGAGATTTCTGGGCTGCGCAGTGTCCGCTCCGATCGGAGCCTCCGCTCCCTGCCCGGGGTGATCCCGGTTCTCCCGCCGAGCATTCCCTGGAGCAGACGCTGTCATTCCCTGTGTGGCTGATCCCGCCGACCTCGGGGCACAAACACGGAGGCCGCAAGGGCACCGTGGTTATTTATATCCCTATCCACACAAATATTTGTATTTCCCGGGGGTTTTTTGGGCATTCTGGCTTTGAACATGATCCGAACTCTCGTTTTTGGGGTTCGTGGAGCTGATCTCTGCTCGCCCTTTTACCCCTCTTGGCCCTTTTGAGCTATTCGGGGTTTTTCGGGATTCCAGATTTGGGATGGCGGCTGGAAGGGACTCATGATTTGGCTCTGGATCATGGCACCTCTCATGGAATCAGTGGGAAAGGCTTCCCACCCCAAAACCTTCCCTCAAACCCATTCCTTTGGGACTGGTGGGATTCTACCAAACCAACCCCAAGGCAGGGTCACGCTATTCCCGTTCTCCAGGATTTGGGAAGTAGCAACATGGGGATGTGTCTTAAGGTGACCAGAACAGGAAAAAGTGGGAATTAAAGCAGGAAAAATCCCATTCCAGCAGTGCACGTGGAGCTTTGGGATGTGGTGTGGCTGGTTGGTAGGAGGGTGGGAGTGGGTGGAAAAGCTGCTCCTCACGGATGGCACCGGGCAGGATTTGGGAAAAAAGGATCATTTTCGTCAATCCACTTCTGGTTGTTCCTGGATCCATCTCTTTGCCCATTCCTTGAATTTCATCCGGAGTTGTGGCTTGGATATGGGTGGATTCATCTCTGCGATAATCGGGGATTTATCCAGATTTATCCAGAATGACTGGACCTTCCCAGAGCCACTCTGGGGCCTGGAGAGTCGGAAAGCTCCGAAAGCCATCCCTGCTTTATTCCCAGAGCTCTCCGTGCTCAGCAGGCTCTGAGGGACGGATTTTGGGAATAAATGAGCAATTCCTTGGTCTGTGCAAATTCACCGAGCGCTTCTCCAGAGTTCATCCCTCGTTTCTCCAGAGTTCATCCCTTGTTTCTCTTGAGTTTATCCCTCATTTCTCCAGGGTTTATCCCTCATTTCTCCAGCATTTAGCCCTCATTTCTCCAGGGTTCATCCCTCATTTATCCATCGTTTATCCCTCATTTCTCCTGCGTTGCAGTGACTCCATTTAGGAGCCCAATTTCCACACCACAGATGAGAACTCAGAGCAGCAGCCGGGAGCAAATTCCCCCCAAACTGTTCCCAAATTTGTGGCTTTGTTCCCAGCAAGCCGAGCATATCCACTTGGGATTTTATTTCCGTTTTTCCTCCCTCTGGGTGTGTGTTCATGCACTGGAGGAGTCCAGGGAAAATTATCCATCGGAACAGGGCTGAAATATTCCATAGATCCATACACACATCACAGACTTCATGGTTTTTGCAAAGGAAAAAGAATTCCCTGATTGAAACAAAATCCAGGAGGAGGAAGGGAATCACCTCGGCCCTCGGGGTGAAACCAGCTCTGCAGAATTCCCAGTCTCCCTCCAATCCTCGTTTTTGGGGTGGAATCCATTTCCAGGGGGTGAGAATCACTTCGGGGAGGTCTCTCCTCTTCCAGAGCTCCACAGCATTCCGGAGTCTGTCCAAGAGGAATCACCTTGGGTCTTCCAGGGAGTCCCAGGCATTCCTGGTGGCGATTGAGGAACAGCAACAAAGCTCAGCTCAGCTCAGAGATCCTTGGGGAGATCCTTTGGGAGAGCCCCGCTCCGATGAGTGGGTTTGGAGCGGAGACCTCGGAGCAGAGACCTTGGAGCAGTGGGATGCAGATGCCGGAGATGATCCAAGACCATGCAGGAAGTCCTGGATCTGTGCTGTGGCAGATGACTCCCCATGGAGCTGGAAGCAGCCTTTTTGCTGGATTTTGGGATTCAATATCCCCCTGAATATCCAACAGGGAGGATGAAATTAGGGATGGGAGGAGGGAAGTGCAGGATGGGGTTGTTTTCCCGGGGGTGGGATGCACTGGGAGATCCCTCCTGCCTTGCAGAGAGCATGGAAGCACTGGCCAGTGTTGGAATTCTGGAGAAAAGCCCAGCTCTGTCCCATTCCTGCATCCCCTCCCTCTGCCTGGCAGCGAGGCGGGGCCAGCCAAACATTCCCGGTGTCTGACCCCGCAGAGGAACACACGGAACTCATCCCAAGGTTTTGCTGCTGGGCTCTCCCGAGGAAAAGAGATAGGAAAACAACGCGGGAAACACCGGCACGGCACGAGCAGGGCGGTGACACTGAGGTGGGACCCTGGGGACAGGGACCTCCCTAGGTGAGGGTGTTGGAGTAGAAGCTGAGGCTCTCGGAGACCGTCTTGGAGTCGCTGCGGGAGGAGCCGTTGGAGGTCATGTCCAGGGAGAGCCGCCTGGCCCGGCCGGGCTCGTCGGGGTCGTCGTCGGCCGCGCCGAGCGCCAAGGCCACGGTGGTGGTGTCCATCCTGCTGACCTTGGACACCGAGCTCTGCGTGCGCAGGAACCGCGCCGAGCGCAGCTCCAGCCCCTCGTACTCCCCCGCGCTGACCCACGGGCACCACCGGAACGCGTGCTTGAATCCCACCCGGAACCTGCGGGACACGGACAGGGGAGACATGGAGGTGGCCAAAGGAATGGGATGGAGATGGATAAAAGAATAGAGAAAGACGTGGACATGACCAAAGGGATTGGATGGGCATGGCCAAAGGAGTTGGGAAAGATACAGAGGTGGCCAAAGGAATTAGGATGGAGATAGCCAAAGGGATGGGGAGAGACATGGACATGGCCAAAGGAATGGGATGGAGATGGCCAAAGGAATGGGATGGAGATGGCCAAAGGAATGGGATGGAGATGGCCAAAGGAATGGAATGGAGATGGCCAAAGGAATGGGGCAGACATGGACATGGCCAAAGGAATGGGATGGAGATGGCCAAAGGAGTGGGAAAGACATGGACATGGCCATAGGAATGGAATGGAGATGGCCAAAGGAATGGGGCAGACATGGACATGGCCAAAGGAATGGGATGGAGATGGCCAAAGGAGTGGGAAAGACATGGACATGGCCATAGGAAGGGGGAGATAAAGCTCAGCTTTGCTAAACATGACAAAATTGCAATTTTTCATTGAGGGGAGGAAAAACCCACTGAGAAATGAAAAACCCACTGAGAAATGAAAAACCCACTGAGAAATCCCAACAGGAAGCTGAGATTGCTTTCATTGATGTTTTCCCTCCAAATCCACAGGGATTAGGAAAGACTTTGGGTGTGGACTGTGCCAATCCCACATCTGCTGGAAGTGGCCGAGGGCGGGACAGAACCATCCCAAAAAACCCCGTCCAGCCCGTTCCGCATCTCCCGCGTTCCCGCCGTGCCGAGGCGCTCCCGGAGCCTCCCGCAGCCCACCTGTCGTTGAGGCAGCAGTAGATGATGGGGTTGTACATGGTGGAGCTCATGGCCAGCCACATGACGGCCAGGTAGACCTGCTGGATGAACCTCTGCAGGTACCACTCGGGCCGCAGGTACTGCAGTGTGAAGTACACGTGGTAGGGCAGCCAGCAGAGTGCGAAGGTGCACACCACGATGATCATCATCTTCACCACCTGGAACGCAGGGAGAACCATCCAGCAGCCGTTCCGCCCTCTGGAACGGCCTTTCCAACTGGGAACGCGGGGTCAACATCTTGGTTGAACCATGTTTGTGGAAGAGGTGTCCTAAACCCACCCATTGGTCATTCAACCTCTGGAATGGCCTTTCCAACTGGGAACACGGGGTCAACATGTTGGATAAACCACTTTTGTGGAGGAGGCATCCAGAGGATACTGCTCCAACTTCAACCCATCCGTCGGTCATTCCACCCTCTGGAATGGCCTTTCCAACCAGGAATGTGTAGTCAACATCTTGGTTGAACCACGTTTGTAGAGGAGGTGTCCCAAACCCATCCATCAATCATTCCACCCTCTGGAATGGCCTTTCCAACTGGGAACACGGGGTCATCATCTTGGTTGAACCACATTTGTGGAGGAGGCGTCCACAGGACTCTGCTCCATCTTCAACCACCAAGTCCCACCTGCTCCCACCCCTAATGAAGGGTTTGGGGCTGGGATTGGCCATGGATTATGGATCCAGCCATGCCCAGAATTCCTTACCTTCTGTTTGGCCAGGTCCTGCCTGGTTGGGATTGGACAGGAATTATGGATCTATCCACACTCAGAATTCCTTACCTCCCACGTAGCCAATACCTGCTCGTGGTTGGGTTTGGCCAGGAGTTCTGGATCCATCCCTTCCCAGAATTCCTCACTTTGTGGAGAGTGGCCAGGAATTCTGGATCCAGGCCCTCTCAGAATTCCTCACCTTGTGGAGATTGGCGAGAAATTCTGGATCCAGCTGTGCCTGGAATTCCTCACCTTGTGGAGATTGGCAAGAAATTCTGGATCCAGCCCCTCCCAGAATTCCTCACCTTGAGCTTGCCTGACACCTGCTCATGGCTGGGATTGGACGGGAATTATGGATCCATCTGTGCCTGGAATTCCTCACCTTGTGCTTGGCCGACACCTGCTCATGGTTGGGTTTGGCCACAGGAATTCTGGATCCATCCCTTCCTGGAATTCCTCACCTTGTGGAGATTGGCCAGGAATTCTGGATCCATCCCTTCCCAGATTTCCTCACCTTCCTCTTGGCCGACACCTGCTCGTGGTAGCGGTCGGAGGAGTCCCCCGGGATCTCGCTGGCCCAGAGCGTGCGGCCGACGGCGCCGTAGGCGCAGCCGATGACCAGCAGCGGCAGCAGGTACAGCAGCACGGTCATGGAGAAGTGGTACCTGGAAAAACGGGATCAGCCCTGCACATCCAGTGCCTGTCCCAGCCTGCTCTCCCAAACTGAGCTCGGGGGGAAGGAGGTGGACACGGCAAGGGGGGATTTGGCACAATTCCTGCACGATTCCTGCGCCAGGAGTTCCTGCGGAGCTCGGGCTGGGAAGGATTCCCTGCTCTCACCCCGATCCTCTCCTGTTTTCCAGCCCCTCCCATTACAGATCCCTCCCCACCTCATTTGGGATAAAACCTCTGGAGACTCATCCTGCTCTTGGTGATTTGGGGGAAAAGGGGATTTTCCCCCTCATGGGTGGAAAAAAAACGCCTGGAATAGGATGTGGCTGGGAAATTCCTGGGAATTTCCTCAGGGAAGGAATTTTTAGCTGAGTTTTCCTCTCACTCCCCCTCTCTTCACATCCCAGACTATCCTGGGGATGGATGTGGGCTCTGCTCCCAGCTTTTAGCTGGAAGCCCTGCCAGAAACGTGGGATTTTGGCATAGGAAAGGACGGGAATATTGAGAAGAAATAAAGGATTTTCCTGCGGAGCAAACACCGGGAATGGGATGCAGGTCCCAAAAATCATGGACTCCGGTGGCGCCAGCCACAACCCCGGTCCCCAAAAGGAGCCAAATCCTTGGAGCTTTATGAGAACACGGCCGGGAATTCAGCGGCTGGATCCGCTCTCCGGGCTCCTGGAAAGGGCCGGGTCCTGGGGCTGTTTATGTCATGGATAAACAAATCCCAAATCCAGCGGGAGGCTCCGGATGGAAGTGGCAGCGCAGGCCCAAGGCTGCTCTGCCGTGAGCTGGGGAGCCTTGGAAGCACTGGGAATGCTGTGGGAGTGCTGGGAATGCTGTGGGAGCGCTGAGAATGCTGTGGGAGCACTGGGAATGCTGTGGGAACACTGGGAATGCCATGGGAACACTGGGAATGCTATGGGAGCACTGGGAATGCTGTGGGAGCACTGGGAATGTCGTGGATGCACTGGGAATGCCATTAGAGCACTGAGAATGCTGTGGGAACTCTGGGAATGTCATGGAAGCTCTGGGAATGCTGTGGGAGCACTGGGAATGCACTGGGAGCACTGGGAATGCCATGGAAGCTCTGGGAATGCTGTGGGAGCACTGGGAATGCACTGGGAGCGCTGGGAATGCTGTGGGAATGCTGGGAATACCATGGCAGCATTGGGAATACCGTGGGAGCACTGGGAATGCTGTGGGAACTCTGAGAATGCCACGGATCCGTGAGGATTTCTGTTAAAGAGGAGTTGGTTTATGAGGAAATCCCATAATTCCAGGTTTATCCCACAGGAGGGGACAGAGGCTCCAGCCCTGCAGAAAATCCTGGAAAATCCTGGAAAATCCTCTCTTCCCTGAAACCTGAGCCCACGAATGTGGCCAGTGCCAGCCTGGAAAACTTCCCAAAGGCTGCCAGGTCAGCGGGAATTCCATTCCCAAGGCTTTGGGGTTCCTGCGTGGATTTCTGGGCTCCGATCCAAGGTTTTGCATCTTCCCGAGGCCGATCCAGGCCCTGCAGCCGCTCCCAGCTCTGGAATCACTCATCTTCCCAGGAGCTGGGATTGAATCACAGCTCCAGAGGGTACGGAACGGCTCCGGGAATTCTCCCGCAGGGAACGGGGCTGGCCCCGGCCCCGCTGCAATCTCATTTTCCCCGGCCCTAATTCCATTTGGGATGGGGATTGCGGGGCTGGATTTCATTCCACTCGTTCCAGAGACGTCTCCGCGGCTCCAGAGGAGGATTTTGCTGCGGTTCCCATGGAATTCAGCATCCTCCGAGGGCTGCAGGAATGTCTGGAGGAGCTGCGGGATAACGTCAGCAGCACAGACCCCTCATTTCCAGGGGTGGCTGGGCCTGGAGAGCCGTTCCAGACAGCTCCGGGAATTCTTTTGGGATCCCGGGCGTGGAAAAGCGCTGGAATTATCCGCGTGCTGTTCTGCCTGCGGGATTTCCGGGATTGGAGCCCTCGGGGAAGATTGGGGTTTAAACTGAAGGGTTTTTGGGGATTTAGGATCCGGGGGAGGACGGAGGATCCTGGAGGAATCACCGGAGGACGGAGCCGCCGCCTCCTTTTCCCCGGCAAACCCCGGGAATGCTGGCACGGAGGGGACGTTCCCAGGGGCTCCAATCTCCCTGGGGCGGCCTCTCCCTTCCCTCAACAACCCCAAACGGGCGCTGATGGAGCTGGGAGGGATCGGGAATCCCCGTGGGAAGCAGGGATCGATGGCTGGATCGAATTCTGCGGAATTAGCGG
This sequence comes from Platysteira castanea, assembly GCA_013397175.1. Classification (NCBI taxonomy): domain Eukaryota; kingdom Metazoa; phylum Chordata; class Aves; order Passeriformes; genus Platysteira; species Platysteira castanea. The sequence continues at coordinate 24,701 of VYXC01010328.1, read as the reverse complement.
CTCCGGCTGCCGGCACAGCCAGGAAAATGGGGATGTCTTCCAGGGAAAACCAGCTCTGCACGCCGGGCTTGTGCTCCCCAGAGGTTTTCCAAGGGAATTCCCCTCCCCAGAGGTGCTGGGATTCTCCTGTTTTCCCTGGGAACTGCTAAAAGGGTGGGATTTTTTCCTCCCGGCACTGCAGACGGAGCAGCTGCCCCCGGAGCCTTCCCGGAATAACCGCTCCGAGGCCATGGAGCGCGAGGGGGCTGGAATGCCGCCTCTGGAATGACCCAAACACCTGTCCCGGAGTTATTTAGGGCCAGAAAATCCCATCCCCAGCTCCACTGGGCTCTGCTCAGGGAGATCCCGAGGGTTGGAGCTGCCAGTTCCTCCCAGTCCCCAAATTCTCCGGGATTTGGCCATCCCGAAGCTGCCGGGGATCCGCATTCCCAGCTTTCCTGGCCACCCCGGGGTGCGAATCCCTCGTGGCTTTCCTCTTGGGTTTGGAAAAGCCACCGGAATGATCCGTCCGGACCAGGCCCTGTGTCAGTGGCTGGGAATGGCAGAACATTCCCGGCTGGAAGGGACTCCCAAGGGTGGGATAAGGCTGGAAACCCCCTGGAGCCCTCCGGCCCCGGCTCCGTCCGTGCCACGCCAGGGAGGAGGCGACAGACGGCACCGGGGAGCGGCTGGCACCGGCCACCTGCCCTGGCTCCAGCGGAATTCCACAGCGGAATTCCACGGCCCCAACTCCTCCCTCCTGGAGATCACAGACTCCTTTTTGATTCCCTTTCTGATTTCCTTTTCTTATTCCTTTTTAAATTCCCTTTTTATTCGTTATTTTATTCCCCTTTTCTTCCTTTTTTCTTCCCTTGATTCCCTATTTTATTCTCTTTGTTATTCCCTTTTTCTTCCCTTTTTTATCCCTTTTTGATTCTCTATTTTATTCCCTTTTATAGTCCCAATTTTGTTCCCTGTTTTCTTCCCTTTTTCTTCCCTTTTTTGTTCCCTTTATGATCCCATTTTAGTCCCTATTTTATTCAGTTTTATGCCATTTTTATTCCCTTTTTGATCCCTTTTAATTCTCTTTTTATTCCCTATTTTTCTCTTTTTATTCCCTTTTTTATCCCCTTTTTGATTCCTTATTTTATTCCCTTTTTCTTCCCTTTTTTATCCCCTTTGTTATTGCCTATTTTATTCCCTTTTTATTCCCTTTTTTAAAATTCCCTATTTGATTCCCTATTTATTCCCTATTTTATTCCCTCCCTCCCCCTTTCCCCTCAACTCCCAACATTTCACTCCCCTCGGACTTCCAAGACCGAGCCATTTCCAGACCCTTTGGAAATTCCCAGAGTTTTCTTCCGGGAAGGGAGCATTCCAGCCGGGCCCTCCCACTCCAGCTTCAAGCTTTGGGGTGAATTTCGGGATATTTGGACCGGATAATTCCCAAACCAGGCATTTTTCTGCTACCCCTCGCCCAGGGTATTCCCGGGAAATCCGGATTTTCCTCTCGCAGGAATCCCTGCCCCAGGAAGCTCCGAGAGACATGGAAAGGGTTGGGAACCCCTGGGGCAGAGAGAATCCCATTCCCGGAGCCCGGACGGGGAATGTCCGTGGCTGGACACGCCATTCCCGGGAGGATGCGGCTCCGGGAGGGCAGGGAGTGCCGGGATGGTGTTCGGATCCCGGGGAAAAGTGACCGTGCCCCGAGGGAGCTGGGCCAGGAGCGATTCCCTATCCCGAGGGGTTCCCAGCATTCCCGAGGGGTTCCCGGCCATTCCCGAGAGATTCTCAGCCATTCCCGAGCGGTTCCCGGCCATTCCCGAGAGATTCCCAGCTTCCCTTCCCTTCCCTTCCCTTCCCTTCCCTT
>VYXC01010328.1:180-14576 GCA_013397175.1 Platysteira castanea | reverse complement strand
CCACCTCTTTTCCCTCCAAATCTCCCCGCGTGCTTTTTGGGGGGCCGGCTCTAAAACCAGCAGGAATTTTAGGATCCCGATAAGGGCAGAGCCTCGCGATTTTATCGATTATGTCACATTTATTGATCACGAAGCTTCCCAGCCTCTCCCCGTGTGCTCTGAATCCCCGGGGAACAAAGCAAACCTTGGATTCCCCATGGAAAAGCTCTTCCCGCCCCGGCCCCTCCGCTTCCTTCCCCTCCGGACCGGACACTTCCCGCACCCCGCGGACCCCGAAAGGGCTGGAAAATCCCGCTCCATGAAAAGCCCCTTCTCCCGGCCGCTGGGATCTAAGGAAGCTGCGCACCGGGATCCGTCCCTTCCCGCAGTTCGTATCCAGGGATTTTAACGCCGGTGCTGCTGCCAGAACCATCCCGGCCCTGCCGCTCCACCCGGGAACGCTGCCAGGAGCGCCGCTCTTCCCTCGGGATGCGCCAGGAATCGCCCGGGGAGGCGGCGCTCGTCCCTCCGGTTTGGCCGGGAATGATCCCAAATCGCGGCCTGGGGGGAGAGGAGCCGCTCCCAGGTAAATCCGGGAGGGATTCGGGCTGGGAGCCGCTGGAATTCGGAGCCGTGTATCCCGAGGATGGATGCGGGAGGTTTGTTCCAGCCGGGATCTCGGCGTTTCCAGCCGCTCCAGGGGGAGCCGGGGGGTCCGGGCGGGGGCCGAGCGCTCTTCCCGGGGCTCCCGGAGCGCTCCGTGGAGGGAGGAGGGGAGGGAATGGGAGGTGGGAGTCGGAAATGGGAGCTGGGAATGGGAGCCCGGAATGGGAACTGGGAATGAAGGCTCGGAATGGGAGCTAGGAATGGGAGCCCGGAATGGGAACTGGGAATGAAGGCTCGGAATGGGAGCTAGGAATGGGAGCCCGGAATGGGAACTGGGAATGGGAGCCGAGAATGAGAGCCAGGAATGGCAGCCGGGAATGGGGGCTGGGAGCTGGGAATGGGAGCCCGGAATGGGAACTGGGAATGCAGGCTCNTCATCCCTGGCTCCTGCCTCAGTTTCCCTCTGGGAAAAGGAGGAAAAGTCTTGGCAGCTCCCAGAGGAAAGATCCAAGGAATTGGGGTGATTTCCCCATTGGAGCAGGGCCTGGAAGGGGCACGGGGGTGTTGACCTGGGAATTTGGGGAATTTGGAGGGGATTCCACGTTTTCCTTTTGGAAGGGATTGAATGTAAAGGAAGTCAATCAATCAATCAATCAATCAATCAATCAATCAATCAATCAATTGATCTGAGGACCTCGCCCGCCCTTNTGTAAATCTGGGAAAACGCCGAACCCCAATCCAGGGATGATTGGGAATCCCAAACGCTCGGAGCCGTTCCCAGCAAATCCTTCCCCTTCCCTCCATCCCTGGCTGCTCNCCCCCAAATCCCACTGCTCCAGGAGGAAAATCCATCCTCGTCCTCCTGGGAACCACCGGAGACGGGAATTCTCCGTCCTCGGAGGTTCCGGCTCCTTCTGGCCGAGGGCTGGGATCCCAAAATCTGGGAGTGAGGAACACCGGGAGCAGGTTGGGGCTCTGCCCCCTCCCCACATCGAAGCCGCAGGTCCCAAACCACCGGCAGCCCNTTGAATGTAAAGGAAATCAATCAATCAATCAATCAATCAATCAATCAATTGATCTGAGGACCTCGCCCGCCCTTCCAGAGGCTTTTCCCAGTGTGTTTTCCACAGGGACAGGATCCTCTCCCTCTGTGGATCCCTCCCAGGCCGAGGGGACACTGAATCCCCCAAATCCCACTGCTCCAGGAGGAAAATCCATCCTCGTCCTCCTGGGAACCACCGGAGACGGGAATTCTCCGTCCTCGGAGGTTCCGGCTCCTTCTGGCCGAGGGCTGGGATCCCAAAATCTGGGAGTGAGGAACACCGGGAGCAGGTTGGGGCTCTGCCCCCTCCCCACATCGAAGCCGCAGGTCCCAAACCACCGGCAGCCCTTGGGATTGGGGATTCCCTGGAATTTTGGCCGGGACAAAATCCGTGCAGGCGGCTGGGGCTGGGCTGGGAGCAGCTTCCAGGCCTTGGGGTCGTTATCCCCCTGCTTTCCCCCTCCTCCTCCTCCTCCTCTTCCCAGGGCATTTTTGGGATTCGGAGCCTCCCACGCCTGGATTTGGGATTCGGAGCCCCCCAGGCCGGGCAGGCGGGGGTGGCAGCTCCACATTTTGGGGAGCTTTCCCGAAATCCGGGTTGGTTTTCAGGGTTGTTTTAGCGGCCAGAGGGTGAAAGCTCCTTGGAGCATCCCAAGGTGGGATTTATCTCCCTGAGGATCCTGACGGGATTCCTGGAGAGAAGGAAATATCCAGGGAGCTCAAGGATTTCAAGGATTTTTTCCCCTTTTCTCCTCCCTTGTCCCCCCTCTTTTTCCCCTCCCAATTTCCCTGCCAACAAATCCCAGTTCCCTGGATCAGTGTCCGTCGCTCTGGGCCAGTCCCAGCCCGAATTCCCGGGATATTTTGCTCCACTCGGGGCCTCCCAGGTGTCCCTGTGGGGTTTTTATCCCACCCGAGCTCTCCATGTCCCCATCCCGCAGTGAAAAATTGAGGGAAAATGGGAAAAAAACGGGAAGCATCCCCCGGGAATGAGACCTTTGGGAGCTGCCAGGAAGGGGAAGCTCGGGGCACATCCGAGCCTCGGGAATTCCCTAATCGGATTCCGGGGAAATGGGAGCGCGGAGCTCGGGAGCGTCAGCGGCTTCCCGGGGGATGGGAACGGGGATTTGTGGGATTGGCCTGTCCGGGGCGGGGCTCTGCAGAGGGATGGGGATCCAGGAGTGGGATATTAATGATCAGTGATTGATTAACGATCAATAACCAATGATTAGTGATCAGTGATTAATGACTCCAAACATCTGCTCCTCTGGAGCCGGGCTGGGAGAGCTGGGGGTGCTCCCCTGGAGAAGGGAAGGATCCAGGAGAGCTGGAGAGGGGCTGGGGACAGGGGATGGAGGGACAGGACACAGGGAATGGCTTCCCACTGGGAAAGGGGAAAGTGGGGTGGGATTTTGGGTAGGAATTCCTGGCTGTGAGGGTGAGGAGGGGCTGGGATGGAATTCCCGGAGGAGCTGTGATCCCTGGATCCCTGGAAGTGCCCAAGGCCGGGCTGGAGCACCCTGGGACAGCGGGAGGTGACCCCGAGGGTGGCTCCGGGTGGGGTTTAAGGACCCTTCCCAACCCCAAAAATTCCAAGATTTAGATCAGTTTTGGGGCTGCCAAAGGGGGTTTGGCTGAGCTGGTCCTGGGCCAGGGGCTGGAGCTGGATTGGGATCAGGATCGGGATCAGGATCAGGATGAGTATCAGGACTGGGATCTGGATCAGGATCAGGATCAGGATCAGGATCGGGATCAGGATCAGGATCAGGACTGGGATCAGAGTCAGGATCAGGAGCAGGATCTGGACCAAGATCAGGATGAGGATGAGGATGAAGGTCAGGATCAGGATCCAGATGAGGATCAGGATCAGGATCAGGACCTGGGCCAGGACCAGGATGAGGATGAGGATGAGGATCTGGACCAGGATCAGGTTCAGGATCAGGATCCGGATGAGGACCAGGATCAGGATCGGGATCAGGATCTGGACCAGGATGAGGATGAGGATGAGGATGAGGATGAGGGTCAGGCAGTGCTGCAGCAGCTGCTCCCATCCAGCAGCTCCACAAACTCCCTCCACGTCTCTCCCAGACCCCGGATTCAGGGATTTTTTACCCCAAAACCTCCCCTAAGTTCCCCTTTCCCCTCTGCCTGGCCGGGGCCTCCCCCGCACCCCGAACCCCCAAACCCTGCCCGGGCTCCTCTCCGCGCCTCCGGGAGGGCAAATTCCACCCGGGAATGTCCCGCCCGGCAGGTTCCGCTCGGGGTGGGGTCCCGGCATTCCCGAGCCGGGGATTTGCCATTGAAATTCCAGGGAGCAGCAAATTCCCAGCCGGAGCCGGGCCGGGAGCCTCGGGGAGCTCGGCCGGGCCCTCCCGGGATTTGGGGTGTCCTCCTTCATCCCGGGTTCCTTGTTTTGCTGAATTATCCATGGAAAACGGATCCTGGGGGGGAAATTTGGGGGATGGGAAGGGAATCCCGGCCTCCGCTGCTGGAAAATCCCCCCGGCAGCAGCGACAGCCCCAGTTTGGGGTCCGGTTTTGGGTCTGTGCTCCCACCCCGAGGTTCGGGGTGATCCCGAGCAGCCGAGCCAGCCCCGCCCGCGGGCAATGATTGATTCCCGGGATCGATGCCCGGTTAATGATTAAATCCCATAAATCAGGGCTCGTCCAGCCCGGCCGCGCTCGCCCTCCAGCTCCAGCAGCACTTCCAGCCGGGAAAAACAACCCGGAATAAACCCCGGCTGCTCCCACCTCCCTCCCCCGAGGGCGGCAGCGACGTCAAAGCTCCAAATCCTGTTAGAATCGGGATTTTGGGATCGATTCCGTCCGCACCGAGCCCTTCACGAGCCTCTCCAGCAGGGCCTTGTCCGTGGAATAACATAAATGGATCGCTCGGGGTCGGTTTCTGCTTATTCACGGCTCGGGCTGAAGCGCAGAAGCTTCCGCGGGCGCCGGGGCTGCCGCAACCGCGGCTCCTTCTCCGGGAGGGAAAGCAGGGAATTCGATTGGATTTCCCCGGGGAAAAAGGAAAGGAAAAACGGGAATTTAAAGAGCTCTCGGCTCCTGGCAAAGGGAATTTTCTCACCGGAATGGAAGGGGATTGAACATCGTCCGGGTCAAGGCCCTGATGTGGAGTTATTGAAAAAAAAATCAAATTCGGGTTTTTTTAAGGGGAATAAAATCATTCCTGATTTCCACGTGGGAATTCTCCTGGCGCTGGGGCTGGGGGACAGTGAAATTCAGCCCCGTGGGGAGCAAATTTCTCCTTTCTGGGGTTCATCAATAAGAGGTTTTGTTGCTGTTCTCATCCCCGTGGCCCCAAATCGGGGATTTTTTGGGAATGAAGTGCACAGCACAATTAACCCCGTGTGGGAGCTGGCTGTTAATTACTGGGAGCAGCCCAGGGTGTGCTCGGGGCGTTCCGGCCCGAGATATCCCAGTGGAGATTTGGGATTTGCTGGGGTTCAGGGAAGGAGGGGACAGAGCCCGAAATCCCTGGGAAATCCTGGGAATCACATCCCGGAGGAGGCTGCTTCACCAACAGTGAACAAAGGGGGCTCCCCTGGGCTGGGGCTCCCCTGGGCTGGGAGCTCCCCTGGGCTGGGGGCTCCTCTGGGCTGGGGCTCCCTTGTTTGGGGGCTCCTTTGTTTGGGGGCTCCCCATGGCTGGGGGTTCTCCTTGGCCAGGGCCCCCCTTTGGCCCGGGCTCCCCTTCACCGGGGGCTCCCCTTGGTTGGGGTTCCCCTCTTGACTGGAGGCTCCTCTTGTTTGGGGTCCCCCCTTGTTTGGCATCTCCTCTTGTTTGGAGTTTCCCATTAATTGGGGTCTCCCCTTAATTGAGATCTTCCCTTGTTTGGGGTCTCCCCTTGACTGGAGGCTCCTCTTGACCAGGATCTTCCCTTGACCGGGGTCCCCTTTAGCCAGGGGCTCCCCTTGTTTGGGGTCTCCCATGAATTGGGATCTTCCCTTGTTTGGGGTTTCCTTTGTTTGGGGTTTCCTTTGTTTGGGGTCTCCCCTTGTTGGGGTCTCCCTTGTTTGGGGTCTCCCCATGGCTGAGGCTTCTCCTTGGCCTGGGCCCCCTTTGGCCTGAGGTCCCCTTCACCAGGGGCTTCCCTTGTTTGGGGTCCCCCCTTGTTTGGGGTTTCCCCTTAATTGGGGCCTCCCCTTAATTGGGATCTCCCCTTGTTTGGGGTCTCCCCATGGCTGGGGTCTCCCCATAGCCAGGGCCCCTCTTCAGCCAGGGTCTCCCCTTTTTTGGGGTTTCCCCTTGATCGGGGTCCTCCCTTGGCTGGGGCCTCCCACTGGTCAGGGGCTCCCCTTGGTTGGGGCCTCCCCATGGGGCCCCCTTTAGCCGGGGTTCCTTCCCTGGCTGGGGTCTCCCCTTAACTGAGATCTCCCCTTAATTGGGCTCTCCCACTAATTGGGGTCTCCCTTTAATTGGGATCTCCCCTTGTTTGGGGTCTCCCCTTGCCTGGATGCTCTCCCTGATTGGGGTCCCCCTTTAGCTGGGGTCTCCCCCAGCTGGGATCTCCCCATGGTTGGGGTCTCCCCTTAATTGGGATCTTCTCTTTTTTGGGGTCTCCTCTTTAGCTGGGGTCTCCCCTTGACCAGGGTCCTCCCTTGGTTGGGGCCTTCCCATGGCCAGGGTTCCCCTTTTATTGGGGTCTCCTCTTGGCCAGGGTCCCCCTCGACCGGGCTCTTCCCTTCAGCTGGGGTCTCCCCTTGGTTGGGGTCTCCTCTTAATTGCGATCTCCATTTAATTGAGATCTCCCCTTAATTGGGATCTTCCCTTGTTTGGGATCTCCCCCTGATCAGAGTCCCCCTTTAGCCAGAGTCTCCCCCTGGCTGGGGCCCCCCCTTGGTTAAGGTCTCCTCTTAATTGGGGTCTCCCCTTAATTGAGATCTCCCCTTAAATGGGGTTTCCCCTTAACTGGGGGGGTCTCCTCTTAATTGAGATCTCCCCTTAATTGGGGTCTCCCCTTAATTGGGGTCTCCCCTTAATTGAGAGCTCCCCTTAATTGGGGTCTCCCCTTAATTGGGGGGGTCTCCTCTTAATTGAGATCTCCCCTTAATTGGGGTCTCCCCTTAATTGGGGTCTCCCCTTAATTGGAGTCTCCCCTTGGCCAGGGAGGGGCAAAGCTCCGCAGCTCAGCCAAATTCCGCGCCTCGGGAGGAGCTCTCCTCGCTCCCGGAGGGGAAGGGGCTGCCCGGGGATGTTCCAAGTGGCGGCGGCAAAATCATAAAAGAAATCCCGGGGGGTCCGGAAGCTCAAAATCTGAGGGGGATCCCAAAAAATCAGAATCCGAGGGGATCCGAAAGATCAAAATCCGAGGGGATCCAAAAGCCAAACTGAGGGGATCGGAAGGAATTCCAGAGCCCCGTGGGGGTGGGAGGAGGGCTCAGGAGCGCAGGTGCTTCCTCGCTTCTTCCCGAAAAAGAAAAATCCCCAGGAGCAGTCGGGTCCTCGCGGCCGTCCCGTGACATTCCCAGATAATCCCGGTGGGAAAATCGCCTCTCACGCCGCGGTTCGCAGCGGGAATCCCCGGCCCGGAGCCCCGAAAGGGTTAAGGAGCCGCGCTCGGCCGCTGCCAGGCGGAAATGGTCCAAGTTCCAGCCGCGGCTCTCCCGCATGAATCCCAGCCGGGAGCCGCCGGGATGGCCGGGACCTGCCGCGATTCCCACTTTTATTACTACGGCATCAAATTCGCGCTCTCCGCCTACGCCACGCTCTTCTCGGTGCGTTGTTTGCCCATTTCCCCCCCGTTTTCCCCCATTTCCCCCCGCCTTTTCCCGGGGTTTCCCCGCCTTTTCCCGGGGTTTCCCCACCCCCGCGGGGTGGATTTGGCTTTTCCGGGGATTTCCCTTCTCAAAGCCCCAGTTTCCCCTTTCCAAAGCCCCAAATCCTTGAGGAAAACCCGCGGTGCCTCCGAGCCCCCGGGGCGGCTCCAAACCGGGAATTTTTTGGGGTGGTTGGCACCAAACCGGGCAATTTTTGGGGTCCAAACTGGGCATCTTTTTGGTCCAAACTGGGCATTTTTTGGGTCCAAACTGGGCAGTTTTTGGGTCCAAACTGGGCATTTTTGGGGCGAACCCGCGAGTTTTGGGGGGTGTTCCAAGCGCATCTTCCCCCAGCGCCGCTCCCGCGGATCCTTTGTGGCAGCGAGTCCCGTTCCGAGAGTAAGAAAATCGGGAAACTGGGAATTTTCACGCCCCCAGACATCGAGGGGGGGTTTAGCCTCGGTTTTTATTGGAAAAATTCAAAATAAAGCGATTTTCAGGCGGTTTTGTGTCCCTGAACTCCGCTCAGGGCGGGATTTCCCCGCACCCGGGAGGTGCAAACACGTGCGGGAGCGGGAGAGGGGAACCCCGGGAATTCCAAGGCCTTTTTGAGGAAGCTTTTGGGGTTTTTCTTGCATAACCCTGAGTTTATTTGCAAATATTTCCTCCCCAGGGTTGAATAACCCCGGGGTGGGGCACAGAAATTCTTGTGCAGGTGCTCGGAAAGGATTTTAATTCCTGGTTTTGTTTGTTTTTTCTTCCATGGATGAGCTCGTGTGAGGGCAGGCCCCAAAAATCCCCTCAAAATGAGGTTTTTTTGGGAATATCTCCCGGTTTCCCGGCACTCTGTTGGGTGGGAAAGCTCTGAGCGGCCAGACCTCCATGAGATTCCCACAATTCTCCCAAAAATCTGGGTGTCTCCCACATTTCTGGCTCAGGTTGGAGTTTGGGGTGGGAGCTGTGCGGTATTTTCACTTTCCAAATGAATTCCCGGGGAATCCCGAGGGTTTGGGTTCCCAAGGAGCCGATCCCGCTGGGTTTGGGGTTTCCCAGGCGTTTTTGAGGAGCTGTGGGTGCTGAAGGAACCACGGCGTTTCCCTTTTTCCTCCCCATTCATCTCCACGCTGGGAACCGCGGATCAACCCTGGGACAATTCCCGGTTTTGGGGTGAATTTCGGGAGAGGATCCACCAGCGGGAGGCTCGGATTTGTCCGAAAAACGGGACAACGACCACACAAAAGCCCCACTCTGGATGGCTCCAACCCCTCCCGCCTCCATCCCCGGGACGTTCCCGGGCGGGAATTCTGCTCCAGGGAATCCGCGGGAATCGCGGCTCCCGGGAGCCTCTCAGCCTGACCTAATTCCGGCCTCATTTGCACAATCGCCGCCCAATTAATTCCAGGAACCCTCCGAGCCTCGTGAACGGCGGGATCGGGGCCGGGATCAGGGCCGGGGCTGTTCCCGGGATGTTTTTCCCGACAAAAACCGGGATTTTGTAGGAGTTCCCTTTGGAAATTTGCCTCCCTGGAATAAAAGTCCCGTGGGATGAGGGTTGGGTTGGTCGCCATCGAGGAATGAGGAGTTTTGGGGGTCCCAGCCTGTGGAAAACGGGATTTAGAGCCGGTGGATCCTTTCCAGGGATTTCGTTACAGCTGGAAAAATCCGGGAAGGAGCCCGGGAAGAGCTGGAGAGGGGCTTTAAACCAGGGAATGGTGGGTTGGTTTTAATCTGGTGGAGCAAAGATTTGGGATTTCCTTTCCCAAAAAAGCCTCTTCTTCCCTTTCCTTGGAAAATATAAAAACAGGAAAAACATGAAAAACACGGAAAATTCTTTTCCTGTCAAACTGAGAGCGGACGTTTCAACCGACCCCGCTAAAAATCGAGATTTCTACATTCCCTAGGGAGAAAAGGTCATTCTGGACATTCCCTCTGGAAAAAGGGCCACTATTCCCTCTGGGAAAGGCCATTCCTGCCGCTCCTTCTGGAGGAGCTGACGGCTCCGGGAGAGCTTTTCCCAGTTCCCAGCTCAGCTCGGGATCCGTGTGTGTTAATTATTTAATTATTCCCTGTTCCTGAACTGCCTCCCCTCCCAGCTCCAAGTGGCTCCGGGACAGGGATCTCCAGCAGCAATTCCAGCCGGGATTCCCACCTTTCTCTTTTCTCCTCCCCAGCTCCTCACCCGGCTCCTTCCCAGTGGGATGCGGAATTCCCGGAGGGGGATTGGGGTTTGGGATGGGCTGTGGGACATCCCAGAACTGTGGGGGTTTTCCTTGGACATCTCCCAGCACCCCCTTGCCCGATGCGCCTCTTTTTCCGCCCGAATCCCGAAAATCCCGCCAATCCCGCCGCAGATGCTGGGGCTGCTGATCCTGAGCGTGGGGATCTACGCCGAGGTGGAGCGGCAGCGGCACAAGACCCTGGAAGGGATTTTCCTGGCTCCGGCCGTGCTGCTGCTCCTGCTGGGAGTCACCGTGTTCCTGGTGTCCTTCGTGGGAATGGTCGGGAGCCTCCGGGACAACCGGACGCTGCTGAAGGTGGTAAGGACTGGGACGGGGGGAATTCCATGGATCCGGAGTCACCCCCGGGTCTGGGGGTTCCCCAGGAGGGAATTCCACGGATCTGGAATCACCCCCATGGTTTGGAGTTCTCCAGGAGGGAATCCATGGATGCAGAGTCACCTCCATGGTTTGGGAATGCCAGGGAGGGAACTCCATGGATCCAGAGTCAAAGCCACGTCTGGGAGGTCTTAAGGAGGGAATTCCATTAATCTGGAGTCATCTCCATGTCTGGGGGTTCTCCAGGAAGGAATTGCATGGATCCCGAGTCCCTCCCGTGTCTGGGGGTTCTCCAAGAGGGAATTACACGGATCCAGAGTCACCTCCATGGTTTGGGAATGCCAGGGAGGGAATTCCATGGATCCAGAGTCAAAGCCACGTCTTGGGGGTCTTAAGGAGGGAATTCCACAGATCCAGAGTCACCTCCTTATCTGGGGAATCTCCAGAAGGAAATTCCATGGATTCCATGGAGTCTCCACCATGGTTTGGGGATCCCGGGGAGGGAATTCCATGAATCCAGAGTCCCCACTGTGTTTCCCCTCCCGAGGCCCATCCCGGGATGTGAATTCCCAAGGGAAAGCGCCTCCCCCTCCCTGCCCAGCGCCCGTTCTGTCGGACTCGGGAGGTGAAAAGCCGGGAATTGCTGAGGAGAGGAAGGAGGAGGGAATGGTGGCAATCAGGGCTCTTGTGTGGATCGGGAATTGTGCTTTTCCCGGCAGGACGAGTGCCCCGGAGGAGGCTTGGGAACAAAAGCAATCAGGGAAAGAGGCCTGGAGGAGCTCCTGGAGCGGAGCTGGGCCGGGCAGCTGCGGCTCCGTCCCGGTTTTATGGAAAAACGGGGAAATCGTGTCTGAAGGATCGGGATTTGTGTTTAAAGGGATCCGGGTCCGTGTTTGGGATTGTGTTTGAACCTGGATTTTTGTGTAAAAGCGTTTGGATTCGTGTTTTGAAGGATCCAGGATTGCGTTTTAAAGGATCTGGATTCGTGTTTTAAGGGATCCGGGATTGTGTTTAAACCTGGATTTGTGCCTAAAAGGATCTGGAATCGTGCTTAAAGGGATCTGGGATTGTGTTTAAAAGGACCCCTATCCATATTTAAAGGATCTGGAACCGTGTTTAAAAAGATTTGGGATCATGTTTAAAAGGACACGGATTTGTGTCTGAAAAGATCTGGGATTGTGTTTAAACCTGGATTTGTGTTAAGGGATCCGGGACTGCATTTAAAAGGATCCAGGATTGTGTTTAAAAGGATTCGGGATTTCTGTCCAAAAGGATGTGGATTTGTGTCCAAAAAGATCTGGGATTGTTTTTAGAAGGATCCAGGATTTGTGTTTAGGTGGATCCGGGATTGTGTTTAACAGGACCCAGACTCAAGTTTAGAAGGATCTGGGTTGGTGTTTTAAAGCATCTGGAACCCGGTTTAAGAGGGTCCAGGATTTGTGTCCAAAAGAATCCGGGATGGTGTTTTGAAAGATCTGGATTTGGATTTAAAGAATCTGGAATTGTGTTTAAAAAGAGCCGGGATTTGTGTTTAAAGGATTCAGGATCGTGTTTAAAAGGATTTGTGTTTCAAATGATCAGGAATTGTGTTTAAAAGGGTCCAGGATTTGTGTTTAAAGGATCTGGAATCTCATTTAAAAGGATCTGGGATCACGTTTTAAATGATGGGGATTGTGTTTAAAGGATCTGGATTCGTGTTTTAAAGGATCCAGGATCTGTTTTTAATGATCTGGGATTTCTGTTCGGAAACATTTGGGATTGTGTTTAAAAGGACTCGGATTTGTTGTTTAAAAGGATCTGGGATCGTGTTTAAAAGGCCCCGGATTCGTGTTTGAAAGGATCTGGGATCGTGTTTGAAAGGATCTGGGACCGTGTTTGGAAGGATCTGGGTTCGTGTCCGAAGGCTCCGGGCCGGTTCCCCGCGGAGCCGTGCATTCCCGCAGGAATTCCCGGGGCCGGGATGATTTATGCGCCTCTTTTTCCGCCCGAATCCCGACCGCCCCCGCAGCGGCCGCGGCTCCTTCCCACTCATCCACAGGGAACGGGCACTTCCCGGCGTCCCGAAAATCCTGGGATCGATGTCCCGGAAACTCCGACCCCACGCTCCGCAGGGAGAGGAATCGAACTGCGCAAATTCCTTCGTGTCTCGGGGTTGGAATATCCCCATTTTCCACCCTGGGTGACCTTTTCCATCCATATTCCCAACCCTTGTCCTGCCCCTATTCCCAACCCTTCCCATCCATATTCCCAACCCTTTTCCTGCCCACATTCCTGACCCTTTCCATCCATATTCCCAACCCTTTTCCAGTCCCTGCTCCGACTTTTCCTCCCTCCTGGAAAAGTGGCTGAAAAAAGGGATAAGGATGGAATACCGGGAATGTTTCGTGCCTGGACAGGGAATGCAGCTGTTCCGTGGGGTCTGGGGTTGGAGATTCCCAGAGAATCTGAGTTTTTTTGGGAATTGCAGCGTCCTCTTTTAAACCCGAGCCGTGATTTTCTCCTGCCTTGGAGCCTGGGCAGAGCTGGGCCCGCAGGGCCTTTCCCTGCTGGAATTTGGGAATATGGAGCCAGGGCCAAAACCTGGGAAATCCTCCAGGGAGGGAAGGAGCAGCTCTGAGCTCCCTCGGACAGGGGGGATCCATCAATTCCCGAGGTTTCTGTGGGAACGGGGACGGATGAGCTCGTTAGCGGGAGTGGCGTTAATTGAATTGGGATCGAGCGGCTCCTGCCTGCCTCAGCATCCGGAGAGATTCCCTGGGGAAGGTGCTCCATGAAATCCGGGCTTTGCTCGGAGCTTTGTGCCGGGGAGACCCTCGGGCTCCTTCCCGATCGCTTCCCGATCCCTTCTGGATCCCTCCCTCTCCCTTCCCAACCCTTTCCTGATCCCTTCCTGCTCCCTTCCCTCCCCTTCCCGCTCCCCTCTCTGGGATGAGGACACGGCCACCTCTGCCATGTCAATCGTGGCTCAAATTCCAGGAAAACCCGGAATGCCGATGGTCAATCCCTCACTTCCCTCGTGATCTCGAGCTCGGGGGCAGCACTGGGATCGGATCCTGGTTTGGGGGGATTTTTCCCCTTTTTTTGCTGCTGGAATTCTCCTCGGGAGCGAATTGCTGATTTGTGGGATCTGGCAGAGCCCCGTGGGAAGGGAATATCAGGGGTGGTGCCAGGAGGGAATATCTGGGATTCTGCCAGGAATTCCATTCCCGAAGGTGCCTGTGGCTGCCGCAATCCTTGGAAATGCCAAAAAATTCCACTTCCCACCCTGCCCGTGGCTTTGGATGCTGCACTGGGGCATTTTTTGGGTGAGGAAAAGCCGGATTTCGCTCCGGCTTCCCGATTTTCCAGCCTGCGCTGGAGACCTGGATTTGTGGCTGCTCCCTTTGCAAATCCTCTTGGAATTCTGATGGAATATGGGATTTGGAATGGGTGTCCAGGGGGGCTGAGCATTCCCTGTGCGTTCCCTTTTGTTGGGAATTCCAGTCAGAATCCTCTGTTTTTCTCCCCAGTTTTTTCCTGGGTTTTCCCTGTTTTTTTCAGGACCATGAGCTGAGCTCTTTTTTGGGATTTCTCCCTTGGGAATGGGGATTTTTCCAATCTCTTCCTTTAGGGCTTGGCCCAGCCCAAACAGAGCCCGAAAGGAGGGAATGGAGCGGGAGAGGAAATCCGGGATTGTGGGAATGGCCAAAGGGAGAAAACCCACCCAGCACAACGGGATAAAATCCCGGTTTTCCAGGAAAAACTGCGGGATTGGGGATTCCAGAGGAGCCTCCCGTGGCTTTGTGGAGAGGGAAATTCATCCCGTGGGATTTCCAGCATTTCTGGGCTCTGAGCAGGGGCTCCCCCTGGGCTCGAGCCCCAATCCTTGGTCTCTGCTCCAGCTCCAAAATCCCGGTTGGAATTTTTTCCCACTAAAAAGAGCCCAAATCCCTGAGATTTCTTCTCTTCCTGGGGTTTTGACCGGGGCTGAAGAATGGAAATGTTCCCAAGATGGAATTTCTGCCTCCTGCTGCGGGATCGGGAGCCGTGACCCCAAATCCACCCCATCTCTTTGGAATTCCCATGGATTCGCGGGTTGGGATTGGCTCCTGTCACCTCCCTAATTAAGGGGTTCCTTCCCTAATTACCCCCGGCCCTAATGAGCTGCTGTGGGCGGTGCTGCTGCCCCGGGGGGGCGGAGCTCGTTAGCGGGGGTTAATTAACACCCCTGAGCTCCAGCAGGAATTCTGGGATGCGCAGGATTTTGGGAAGCGGAACAAGCCCGGGGTCAGAGCGAATATCCCGGGAATCAATCCCCTCCCCCCGATCCTGCCTTTTTTTAAGGGTTTTTTGGGATTTGAGCTGGTTGCCATGGGAACCGCCCTCCTTCCCGGGAGGGGGGAGCCTCCCAAAATTCCGCGGGAGGAGAAAAGCGGGAGCCGAGCCGAGCTGGGCTCTC
>VYXC01010327.1:707081-775958 GCA_013397175.1 Platysteira castanea | reverse complement strand
ACTGCAAAAATGAATTCAAAGCAATAGAAAGACATGCTCTCATCATCAATAAAAGTTAGCTCTAGATAATAATTTAGCAAGCATAGAATATGGTTTTTACTCAATAGACATCCCAGTGGGGGAGAAGACAGGTTCAGCCCATCAAGTGATCCCAGAAGTTACGATGGAGTCTTCCCTAACTTCTTGCCATTCTTAACTTACTCTTATACTAATTTTTTATGTTTAGTTGGAGGTTGAGTGGCTCTAGTCATACATACCTTTGTTACTGATGAGTGTAAAAGTCTCTCATTTCACTTTTAAAGATATAGTCGATGAAATATGGAGCACATGCTCAGTGAAGAGTGGTTGTACCTTGAAGGCAGGTAATTTGGGATGGAGGTGTGTGTGAGTCTAACTATTAGTTTATAATGAACTGAGTTCATCCAAGGAGAGCCATTTCGCCTCAGTTGCTGGTTCAGCTCCATATCCTCCCTACATGCTATGGAGCTTCTATTTCCATTCTAATAACAATTTTGTAGCAGTGATATTAAATTGATATTGTACTACGTTGCTACTTGAAGGGTAAACATAAAAGCAGACATTGAAGAAAAGAAAATACAGGCACTTAACATTTAATGATCAAACTTTTCCTGAAAATCTGATCTGTGTAACAGGACCTAGCTGTTTTTTGTCATTGCTATAGGTGGTATTTATAGCAGGAGAAGACATGTTTTCCTGGGTCTCATCCAACAGTGTAGCCTGACCTACCATGTCAGGCTGGTGGAGTATAAGGAAAAGACAGATGGAGAGAAGATGAAAAAATAAAGTCAAGGAAAGGGAAAACATTTGTTGAGGAGTTGAAGGAAGAAAGACAAAGAAACAAATGCCTGCCCTGTTCCAAGAATGAAAAGAAGAAGATAGTGAGCATAAGAAAGGCAACATGGAAGAGTTCAGGCTTGTAAAATAAAGCTGTGGAATGAAAAAGACAGAGAAAATTCATTCTAGCATGTAAGAACTGGCTGGAACAGTGAGCAAATAGTGGGAAATATTTTAAAAGGGCTAACTGGATCAAAATACAGAATGTGAAAAAGACGGTTGCAAGCACACAAAGTATAGAGTATAGTATTGAATACTGCACACACAAAACAATCAATGCATTCCAGTAAAACTTAGTGGATTCTTCATATTCAGTAGATGGTATGTAACTGTTTATGAGTTATTCATACAAGCCCTCTGGAAAGGCTTCAGAACGTATCAGTCCTGGTTAGACATATTTTAGGGTCTGTCAAGGATAGATGTTTGTCCACAGCACAAGATCTGAACTGGCAGCTGGCCTTCCTGAGGACTCTCCGGGTCAGCTTGATACCTTCCACTTTCATAAGAGATGAAGTTGTAGGAGGTAGTGTGCAGCTTGCCTTGGCTTGTGTTACCAAATTTACTGTGAGATTAGGGAAAATGCTGAATCAACAGAGGTCCAAAGCATGGTTTGAAGGATATCTACAGCCCAAGGAAGAATCAAGGCTTCCCAAAGAGATTTGAAAGTAGCATCTCATGCAGAAGAAAAGGCTGTGAGTAGGCATGGAGGCACCTCTAAGAACTGACAAAGGCACTCTACTGAGAACAGCAGCCTGCAAGGGTATGAAAGTTGAATAAGCAGTTGGTTGTGGGAAATATGAAATATAATAGATATATTTTCACTACGATATTGTAAATAACTCTTCTACACATGGAAATATATACATTTTAATTAAAGCTACTTATTACAAGCTTTAAAACTAGAAGGACTTTGGGCTTTAGTTTCTTTACAGAAATCCCTAGAGACATTACCAATTCCAAAACATCTTTCTGCACTTAATGCTGTTTACTTTACATGCCTTTGTACCTTAAGCTATCTTAAATGTTGGAAGAAACTGCATTCCTAGCATTTTTTAAAGAAGTGTGATATTTATTACACATCTCGAAATAATGCAATATATAGCTCCCTCAGAACATTTTTTCTAATGTGTATTTTGGGAACCTTAGAAATTTCAGTTATTTTTATCATGATTTGTTAAGTATAGATGTGAGTCTTGCTGACAGGTAATTTTTCAAAACCTTATCATATGTCAATGAGTGGGTGGTCCTGATGTCAGGAAGTGATTGTGAAGGGAAACCTGGCTGAGGTGAGAAAACATGTAGAGTTAAAATCTGCCCAGAGGAAGGCAGGTCACCACATTAATGCTGTGTGGCTTTTTATTATGATGGTATTATTCTGAATATGTGATATGCTATCATTCACACTTAGTGATTCCACTGTAAATTCCTGTGATGTGAATTATTTAGGAGAAAAAGGCCACAATACATAAAAAATGTCATCCACAAGTTCTCACCAAAACCACAAGGATCAGTTTTCACAATCTTCCAAAAAAACTTTCAGCTTCTGAGAATTTTCTGAGAAGTATTTACCCCAGGCATAAGCACCCTTTAAGAAAACCTCCTTAATATGCACCCTGACAACTTTGCACATAAGTGGCAGTATTTTACCATTTTGCTATTTTTCAAAGTGTTATGATGCGACTCAAAAGAAGCACAAACCCAAACCAAACTGCTGTGCACCTCTTGCAGAACATATTACAAACCTCCAAGTATTAAAACTTCACTTTCCTAATACAGACCAGGGACCAGAAATTTTGTGCTATTCTATTAGGAGACTGACAAGCAATGGCAAAGAACACAAACAGCAGTATTTTGATTTGCGAACTGCAAAGGACAAACAGACTATCAACAATATGTGAGGGATAGCTCCTTCTTTTTTCCTGTATTAGTGAGTCAGTATGATTTGCACAGAGGAAATAAAAAAATCAAACTTTCCCCTTTCTAGCCATGCACTCACATGTGGGGAAGTTGCAGATCTGGTTCATTAGTGATAACAGCAGCAGACTGAGATATCTTTCCTAAGTAGCCCAAATGTTCAGCTCCTTGACATTACCACATCTCCACAGCACAGTCATACTGTGACACCCACAGACACCTCAGCATCCTCTTTCATGTGTGCCAAAAGGATGATGTGAGGAAGTCTTCTAAACCCCTGTCTCCTGCAAGATCCAGACTGTGATTCCAGCAGTCCAGCTGCAGTTTGAACATTTCACACCTCCTCTCTTGGATAGTACAATTTAATTAAAAGAAAGCCACATCAAATTTCTTTCCCAAAGGAAGTGGACTTCGAGTAAACGTTGTTATGTTGCTTCCACTTGGCTGCACTGAATTTTATAGCATCCTTTGAAGGACCAGTTGCAAAAGACCATACGGCTTAAAGTTTTTCCTCAGGTTGGTCAGGTACTACTGCAAAGATGCCAAGATCCCAAAGCTCTCCTCATCAGGAAAGACCTGTCCCTTTTCCCCTTTTTTTCAAGGCAAGAAGGAACTGTGGTGTGTAAATATTGCAGCCCATACCCTCTGTAACTGTCTTGTTTGCACATATGAATACTGCTTCTCTAAGAAAAACAGACACTGGCACCAGTGTAAGAATGTATGTTTTAATATTTGCACACATACAGATATCGGTCTGTTTAGAGCGAAAAGGCTGAAGAACAGGCACACACAACTGGCACAAAAGGGGAGCTGACCTTTCAGTATTTACCCTGGTGGTGTTTGCAGTGGCACCTACCTGGCTGACGTTGGCCACGCCGTTTTGGAAAGCGCCAATAGACTTTGCAAACCTGAAGGCTTCTTTGCAAAGCTTATACTATACTGCTTGCCTGAACTTCCTCTGCTGGGGCCCCACATTCTGTAAGCAACTAATTACGTTTTAGAACATAAACAGGTCAGTATTTTGATGTGCATATCCTGCTCCCTTTTAAAGGTGCTATTCCTTCAAACCAGCAATTCTAATCCTCACATACCCTCTGTAGCTGTAGCAGTAGCTTTGTGGATTTGCCTTCCACTGCAGCAGCTGTGGATGCAGAATTTTCCCCAGTCCTTGGCTGTGGTGCTCTGTTTTAACAGTGAGTTAGAGGAAAGAGGAAGTTTGGATTACAGGATGCAGAACAGCAGAATATGGAAGACTGATGAAATGGGAGATTCCTAGGAAAAAGCAGTTCTCTAATAAACATCCCTTTATACTTTTCAGCCACCTGTATATCCAGGCTCATACTGCTGCCAAATGTAGGATTTTTTAATGCACAGCTTTGCTATAGAGGTGGAAAAGGTGGTAAATAAATGACACATCTATTTAGAAACATGCACAATTATTCTGAGTGGTGAGGTAGGAAGCTAAGGAATTGTAAAGACATTGCTCCTGAGGAGTAGTCATATTTGCCAATATGAGGCAGGTAAGTAAATGCAGTAACAAAGTTGAAGAGGCATAAAATAAAGGGTTGGGTCTTGCTGTGAGAGAGTACAGAGTCTGGTTGCTTGTGGGTGGAAGGACACAGGAGACCTGTGGAGGCAGGGGGAAGGGTGGGACTGGGACAGAAGGAAGCAGAGAGGAGAACTGTCTGATCTCCTTCAATTAACATTTGATACTGTTTAGTTTAAGAAGAACTGAGGGAAGAACGGTTCTTCCTGCACCACCTGCACTGGAGGCACAGAGCTGAAAGTTGCTGCTGCTGCTGCTGCTGAGGGTGGCAGCCCATCCACATCATGGTATCCTTGCAATGGTTTTACTCTTCCATGGTCATGTCTGTAAATCCTTAATACAACCAAATGTGCCACATGGATACATTCCCAAAGCCGTCACTGCCTCAAAAAAGACACTGCAGCAGAGACCTTTTCCTGATGCTGGAAAATAATTTATACGGCATGAGGAATGAGTATTTAGAGGTGCTAACAGTCAAGGCCATGCACTGAATTGTAAATGACTGGCAAATAAGCTATTAATTAAAATAGAAATTGATTCCATCTTGTGGGATTTAAGGAGAAATAAGATTCTCACAAGGTCTCTTTTGAGTGCTCTTTTAGTACAGCTAAAGGCAGCATTTTAATTTTCAAATAATCCAACCCCATAATTAAAGTTACATTTTTGCCACAAATTTTAAAATATTAATGAAACTTGACTAAGTCTGGCTGAAGTGCTCCTGGGCAAAATATAGAAATATGCTAATGACCACCTTCTTCAAAGATCTACTTATGAAAGAGCCATATTCCTACTGACAAAGTTCATTCCTTTTATTGTCCTTCATAATTCTAATTAAAACTTCCTTTATGTATCAATTTTTAAACCATTCCTTCCTTTCATGAGCTTGTGGAAACTTTAATTACACTTATCTGGAAATTTACAGGGAATACAATAATAACAAAAATTAGTAATATTAAAATCTTTGTTTTAAACATTGTGTTGATTTTTTTCATTTAGAATGAGTTGGTATTGAAAAATGAGGTGATATGTAGGATGACATAAATTAAGTCTTTATAAGTTGACCATAACTGCCCATACTGGTATAATTTATGAAGACTCTTTTTTGCACAGCAGGGTATGAGTGCTTTATATAGAAGAAGAAAAAAGGATTACTAACAACCTATAATAGAAGAATTAGCATGCTTATTCATGCCAACATAAAATCAGAATTAAATATTCTTACTGATTTTGCCCACATTGAAAAGACATGTAATTCAGACCAAGCAAGGCCTGAGACTTGTAAATCATACTGTTTTTCACTGCCTGATCTGACAATGAATATCTGTACCTACACAGAAGTGTTGGATGTATGAGAACTCTAGGAGAGAGGTTGCTGCCAAGGAGACACTTACTAGGGTGGCATGGATGGTGTAAGATGTTACAGGTGCCACTGCAGATGATCCTGTATTGGCACCTGAACATGTTTCTCACATGAAGATGTTCTACTGGTGTCACTGTCAGCCTAGTTTGTTGTTCTCTCCCAGTCGTAAGTAGTTTGACATAAGCAAGTAGGCTGGTCCTTCTCCACTTCCTATCCTCACCAAAGCGCACAGATTTTAAGAACCAGGATGATGTGGGAAGAAGATGAATCCAAGATAGGGGCACAAACATGGCAAAGTCTTTCCCAGGGCAAAAATGTGCTCTTTAGAGATAGATTACTACAGACCAGTCAAGACATCTGAAATTGTCTGATTATGCTGCAGGAAGCTGGGAGTAAAGAGAAGCCTATGTAGAAGCAGTTTCATAGGTCCTTTTTCGTATGTGTTTGATTTAAGAACCTAACAAATGACACTTATGGACATATTCTAGTGGTGAATCTGGCAGTTAATTGTGTCTGGGAAAACACAATAAAGACGGTCTCACACCTGCCAGGTTCAGCAGAAAGGAGGGGAAAGACCTTTATTATTTGCATATGTCACGTCTTATACATTTCTCAACTGCACAAGGGATTGGAGGACATGTCACTTCCTGCTCAATCCCACTGGAGAAGAATGATGCTTATCAAAGTTCTTTTATTACAAAAGGAATGAAAACCAGAAAATACCGTTAAGTAAACATTGGCTATTATTTACATGAAACTGTGTGAAAAAGAATCTGACTCCAAGGTTAAAACAGAAGGCTTTAGCAAAAACCAAGGCAACAGTTAATGGCAACATTAACAGTTGACTTGATGAACTTAAGGGTCTTCTCCAACCAATGATTCTGTGATTCTATAAGTATGTACACAACAGGGACAAAACAGACCCAAGCATTTCTGTCAGCAGGAAACTTATGCCTTGCACCATTTCTAGCTCTGGGGCAGGGCAGTGCTATTTCCTATACTTCTCATCACCTCACCCACGCATCTCTCCCAGTTTACTTACAAGAGCTCTGAACCTGCAGGATTTGGAGCACTGATATCAGTTCAAGGTCTTCACAGTGCTGGTCATTCCAGTGCTGTGTAACTGCTGCTTTTCCCAGAGACAGGGTGATAGTGCTGCTGAAATCTGACAATTTCACATGAAGTTAGTTTGTAACCATCTACCTTACTGCTACGGTGAAGGACAAAGCACACAAACATTAATAGGACATCAAGTCTAACACCAATGCATCTTTACCTTTCTTCCAGACAGCAAAATGCATCATTCACTTGCAGTCACACAGTAAAGGTCAGCATGGAATTAGCTGGCAATATAATATTTGGAATCCCATGACAGTGGCTTCTAGATACCCACAGCATCTTCTTCACTGTCAGTGGTACCCTCTAGTTTGGTCAATGGCCACGGTAGCTCAGCACAGATGCCTGTATCATTTTTCACACACAGTAAAGATCACCAGTCATTTCCCCTCTGATACTCCTGATCATTTTCAACATGGAGCAGAGATGAGGCCCTGCAGACATCACCATGAGTAATGCCTGTGAGGCTGATACTTGCAGACTGCATGTGCCATAGCTGTGCACAGTTTGAGCTGTACAGGCCATGCTGGTGGTTTCCCCAAAGAGGCCACATCTCTTACTGTTCACTGGGTTGAGCGATAGCTCTCTTTGGTAAAGGGTGACAACATTTCTATACCTCTCTGTCACACAGCGTGCTGCCACTGGCCTTTGCTGATATTTTGCCAGCAAAAGGAGAACATATGATAGAAGGCAAGGGCCTCACAGACGAGGGAGAAGAAGAAAGGCAGAAGAGGGCTAAAGACTACTTATTACCATAGAAACTCAAAGGGAGTCATGATAGTATATGCAGAAATTTCCTTCTTCACTGCTATCATGGTCTTATTCCCCAACCATCTTCTTTGTCATCTTAGACAATTATCACCACAGCTGAAAGACCCATCTGCTCCTCAATGTCTGTGTGTCTTAGGTTGGGGCAAGACAACAAGATAAATGAGGGTAAAAATTTGCTTTAAACATCACCTCCCCCCAAACAAACAAGCAATCGAACAAACCAAATTTATCGAGCTACTCAGAAGGAACAAAGGCGACAGGTGAAGCAAGGTGGGGCAAAGGACAGAAGCCAACAGGAAGGACTTTTCTCTGTCACTTCATTTTCAAGGGCAGATAAACTGAGGAGTCTGGGTGCAGGAGGAGATACCAGTCCTGGCAATAGCGATAGTGGTTGCAGCAGCTCAGGTGGTAAATGTTTGATTCCTCCTTCAGCCCCCAGCAAGGCAGTAAGTGCTGCTGTGAAGGCCATGCTGGGAAGACAGGCAGTGGGGCAGGGCTTGTCCTTCACCGCTGTCTGGCCTCTGCTGGGCTGCACCTCAGCCTGCGAGAGAAACACAGCAGAAAGTGGCTGGCTCGCCCACACTCCCTGTGTAGCCTCCTCGGTGGCTGGCATTGCATTCAGGGTGCTGGGCTAGAGGGACAGCATCTCTGTGATACCGCTTCTTTGCCAGCCAACTCAGACAAGCAGTCAGGATGCCTGGGGAGAAGGAATTTACTGCTTGGTGGGGACAAAAACCCCAAACCCAACCAATGGAAGAAACCCCCAACCTTGAGAGCTTTCATTGCAAAAATCTTGGTCCAGTGACATACTTCTCCATACATTCTCATTTGCAAACATTTTTTCTCACTTTTTATTTTGACTCCTGGCTGTAATTCATACATCCATAAAGATTCTATTTTCAATATTGAAAAATTACTGATATTTCTACTCCACTTTTGAAAGACTGATATGGCTAAAACAAGCCATTTCTTTTCCAGAGAGTAAAAAAGGAATTAATGAAACTCACAGGGTCAAACTGGGCAGGACTGGACAATTACAATTAAACTGCTAAACTATTATCCCATAGCAATGTTGAATGCACTGTTATAACTGGCAGGGAGGGATTCAAACTTCAGTTTGCTTCCTTATACATGCAGCTCAAGTGAGTCATACATATGAATATGTAATTAAATTTTTATCTGCATTTCATACAAAATATAAGAAAAAGAATGAAATTTAATATTAGGTTTTGTTCCAAACTTATCATGACAAAACTCCTCTCTTGGAGTACAAGCTAGTTTTGGGCAAAATGCTCCAGTCCTGTCTCTGCTGCAACATTGTGCACAAGAGCAACATTTAATTCAGGTAATTTT
This sequence comes from Platysteira castanea, assembly GCA_013397175.1. Lineage (NCBI taxonomy): Eukaryota > Metazoa > Chordata > Aves > Passeriformes > Platysteira > Platysteira castanea. The sequence goes on along the minus strand of VYXC01010327.1, from coordinate 767,043 downwards.
ACAGGATAAATAGCTGGAGACAATAACCACCAACAAAGTTCTCAGTTGTATTCCAAATCAATCGGTGGCAAAGGGATTCAGAACAAAGTGTTTCTGTGCTTAAGGCTTGAATTTATTGGAGCTGTCTGGGTATATCTGTCTAGGCAGAGAAAACGACACACTCATAAGTCCCCTATTCCCCCAAAACAAAAAAAGCATATGGTTGTGAGCCTGAGAGTGAGCATAAACATGAGACTACATCAATAAGGATATACAGGGTACCACAAACCTTCCTCAATTAGTACTTTATTTCAGATACATTAAATGTAAATATTGGCTTTCAGTGTGACTTCATTTTACCAGAAGTGCCCTCATCACTGGGTTACAGAAGTGTTACTACACATCTTTCTGGTTCAAAGTATACTTGATTATTTTGTGAAACAGAAGTGACAGAGAGAATGTTGTTCTGACTCACTGTAATGTACAGGTTGGGGAAATTAATCACGGGCAATCAGGCTCAAATTCTTTTAGAGAGGGTTGGAAATGGAAACCTACTTCAGATGCTGGCTGATTATCTCTTGTGATACTGTGTAAAGGAAAAGGCAGTATGTCTTTGTCTTTTGTTATATTTTATGAACAATCATATTGAAATAATGATTCTATGTGCTAAAATCTAATGTCAGAGACTATTTCAAAAGACTCCAGTTGTTCTTTATTTCAGGAGCTTTTTATTTGGTAAACAAAATACTGTTTGATCTCGATGCACTTAGAAGGCAAGTGGAGCAAATTAACCAGTTTTATAATAAACTAAAGTTCAGAAATCAGAACAATTTCCTGTATCCTTTGTTTAAAATGTATCCTCAGAGTAATTTAAAGCATGACATTTTTCTTTTTAATGATATTCTGTCTTCCATTTACCCCAGTTCCCCAGTGGCCTGCAGCTCTGACATTTCTCCATTGGTTAAAATCTTTATTGGATTTCATACCAGCTGAAGAATGTTAATTGATGATAATTTTTGTTCATTGTTGATCTTAGACAAAATCAAACTAGAAAAATAAACTGTTCTTAGTCTCAATTAGAAGCAGAGTAGAAGCTCCCCTTAGTAGAAATAATTGCTTCCAATTTCTCTAAATACACAAGAATGCCTTTTTCAAAGTAATACAATGATATAAAATAATAGTTCTGTGCTCATGCAATCACTGTATCAAAATTTTAAAATGAAACTTTTTAAACCAGTAACAAAACCACAAAAGCTTAATGCCATCTATTCATAACAAATATAAAAAAGTTATGTTGAACTAATTGTTCTAGGAATCATTGCATGACGTTATTTCATAGATTTCGTGTATCTTTATATACCAGTTTATATTTGACTATTTACTTTTACAGAATTTTATGATTACTTTTTCAGTTACTTTCATGAAATAGGGGGTGAGAATGGTGCAGAAAAACATTTCTGCCAATCTTGCTCTTCACCTCAGCAATGGATAGTATGTGGTACTAGATATGGCTCCCTTTCCTGAAGGCCAGGAAGTGTGAAGTGCTACAAGTATCTGTTAAATGCTGTCCTTTTAAATATTTTTCTGAGAGACTGATGGGAAAACATGATCTTCGTGGACTCTGCTGGTATAATACCAAAAGCAATGGATACAAAATTTTCTCTGTGATGCTATTCAACACTTGAATGAACATCATGTAGCACAAACTTTACCAGGGAATATGCAGTAATACCAAAAGGAATAGCACGGAAGATAAAGGAAAATGCCAGGAAATGCTACCTGGTACACGCAGTATGTCCAGGTACTTGTACAACTGCTGATAGATGGTACAGGATCTTAATGAATCTTTTTATTCTGGTAAATCTAGCCAAAGGAAAGCTATGCCGCATTATTTTGTTGTGGGAGTTTTTTGTTGGNTTTTTTTTGTGTGTGGGTATTATTTTTTCCCTGAGTTCTGTCTCTGAATTACCAATATAGCTGTGCTTCTCAAGAGGAAAACCGTTCACAAAGTCCTCAACAATGGATGTGGCCAAGACATTTTTGGCTGAAAGAATCCGTCTATCAAAAGATTTTGCAATATTGGAATAATCTTGCACATTATTGTAACCACACCCAGAAGAGCAAGAATACTGACACCCATCACCCATCATCTCTTTACTTCATTTGTTGTCCTTGCCAGAAGTATTTTGCTTCTTTTTTTTTTTTTTAAGTCTGAGCAGAAAATAAAAAAACCCTACAGTTTGGGCAAAGGCTTAAACCAAGGTGTTGAGCAGAGTTCATCCATTTAAGTCACCAACTTTCACATGGATATATTTACCTTCTCTAACTCTATGTATATTTAATAGTGAAAAAAGAAAAAAACAACAGATTAAACAAGAGTCACCAAAAGCAAAATCAATTCAGGCCACTCAGCAACATGGCAGGAATATTAGATCTCAGCAAAGGGGTGTTCAAGAACCTGCTCCAGGTCAGGAAGAGATGACGTCTGAAAACTGGTCTCCCACCTCACAGATATTTCTCCTGAAAAGTCTCCTGCTTGGCCATTTTTGTGTGAGTCTGAAGAAATTGACCACACTGTTAGTGCAGACAGGCAGATGGGGGTCCTGATTTGGGAGTCACTGGAGCTCACGTGTCTAACAGCAGGTTTGTGATATACGCAGTAATGTAGACCTCCAGGGGTTGAACTTCAGGTGTACAGCAGGTTTTTCTGGCAAAAAAAAAACGTTCTCATGATTATCAGTTGCCTTTTTAGTCACCAACAGGACCAGGTAACAACTAAACTCCGTTTTTGTGGGTCTAATTTTTTGGGAAAAAGTAAGTTTGTAATGGATCCAAAGATCCAAATCGCTGTAATGGATCAGACTTTTTAATGGCTATTTTTGGTCAAGACAGTGCTGTGATGTTATAACATCAAGCAGCAAACCACAAGGTGGATTAACTAGAAAAATTTAAAATCAACAGAAAAATAGCCTGGATTTCGATTCTTCCTTTTGTTTTCAATTAAAAGCCCAGCTCCTATAATTTAGCAGATTTGTTAAATATGCTTTATTTGTATTACAGTCTTTCTTCATCTTCCTTAATTGGTGGAATCACTCTTTCTTATCTCAATTATCCATATTTGCATGCCTCACGTATTTTTTCCATTAGGAAAACAAATTGATGATGATGTAAAATATCTTTTATTCATACCCTTGCTTATTTACAGTGACTGCTGGAACTTGCTCTCATCAAATGCAGGAAGATTCAAACAGCAGAAGATGCTTTTTCCTTTCACACTTTAAATCTTTTTTAGCCAAAGTTCAGGCTAAAATCTTCATTTCCAGGATTTTCTTAGTGCCATATTCTCCATGTTTGTGCAGCATGTACCTGGTGACCTCTGACTTATTTCTTTCAAGTGGGTTTTTGGTTGCAATTTTTGTTGTTGCTGCTGCAGCTGTCCAGAAAACAGTTACTCAGTCCATCTGTTTGCATATGCACTGTCTGCATGTGTCTTTGGTAAGGGAGGATACTTTTAGTTTCAGGAGATGTAATGGTGCTTAACTGTCTACTATAACAATTTTAAATTATGGGTGGCAGTTATATCTCCAGTGGAAAAGGTTTAAACCAACCCAGAAAAACAAAAAAAATGAGAAATATCATTTTTCAAAATCATAACACTTTTATGTGGCCACAAACCATAAAGCCATAAACCAAATGCAAAGGGCACAGTCATGGAGTGCAAAGGGTTTATTCATTTGCTGAAAAATTAACTGATAACAAAAAAAATCAATTTCAATGAGGCCTATCTCTTTTTGCATTAGTATTTATTTTAGTGAATCTAAAACTTGCATCATAAAACAGTATCTTCAATTCAACAAAGACCAAACATGATCAAGTGCTTTCTAAAACTAAAGATGAAATGTCTTTCAAAATTAATAACAGTAGGTGATATTTGATGTACATTCTGTTCGAATCCCAGCAAGTATCCACTGCTGATGGAAAGGGGCAAATACTGCAATTTCCAGTTGATGAGAATCCCATAAATATCCTCACTCTTTCAAAATTTTTCAGTTTCTTGTGTGCAACCATTACTTGGTCTAATAATAAGGCTATTCTGATGCTTTATAATGAAATAACACTTGTGCCTGTACACAGAATAAATGACACATACTCTTTACTAGGTGATAATGCGAAGGTATGCCTCGATGGTATGGAGCTTGCATCTTGGCCTCCAGGGGCCTAAAGAGGATAGAAGCAAAATATAGCAATACAAAAGTGATGTGAGTATTTAAAAAATCCTCATCTGACATACAGACTCCAGCAAGTTCTTCTAATTTTTTGTTTCCTTCCTGTTTCTTCAAACTATTCTGCATGGCCAGTCTGTAACTATGGTTAATTCTTCTGTACCCAGAATAACAAGTGATAAGTCAACCCGGTGCATAAACACTGAAAAACTTGCATCTAGTCTGTGTATCCAGCTGAGCAGTGGCATTTTACCTCACACAGTTTTGTTATAAAAAAAGTTTAGTGCCCAATACTTGAGCACAGAAGTCCAATTCCAGCATTGCATGGAAAAAGTTATGAAGATCAACCAATAAAGAGCATAAGAACTTTTGCGTATCACAGTGCATAAGTAACAGAGTACCTATAGCATCCTGCACTTAGTTCCAAAATCTTAAGGGAAATTAAAACTGAGAAAGAGAGAGCACAAGAAGCAGCAATGTGTTACTTGCATGGCATTGTTTCTCTTGGGCCCATGAAATTTGGAAGCATTTATAGAGCCGGTCTGAAGCCAGCTGGATTCTGATGAATTTTAACCTCAGCCTCTCAGTTTCTGAAAATGAAAATACTGAAAACTTTTGGGCGCTGATACAGCAGTCCTGTGAAGACTGGAAGTTGGTCAACCCTGCCATTAGCTCAATGTAACAAATTATACTAAGTAAATGAAACGTCAACCCCATCAGCTCGCAGAAAAATTTCAGGCTAGAAGACTTCAATACAACAAAAAGTATGTATCTGATGCCTATTCTTGCCTGGCACAGAAATGAGTGGTTATAAACTTTTGAATTCCGCTTTGTAAAGAGAAGTCTCATGCGGCTGGTTTGAACCCACAATAAAATTCCTGTCCTGATACCTCCAGCCATATTCACGTGTTCTGGACTTTTGCGGAGCTCACAGCTTTTTCTCTTTGCTGTGTCTCAGCAGGAGCAGGCCGGCTTAGCATCCTCTTGCCTGCTGCCAAGGATGGAGGCGGTTGGGGACGGGGCCCTCTTCGACCTTTTTTGGGCCATAACTTCTGCAGGACCGAGGCCAACTTCTGTCTGAGGCTGCGGTCCCAGCCAGCCCTTGCTGCCCGCCCCGGGGAGCCAGGTATCGCCCCGGGGGCTGGTGCGAGTTCCGCCGCCCCCGGGGAGCAGCGCGGGTGCGGGGCCGGGGCGGGGGGCGGGCGCGGTGNNNNCAGCCGATGCGCTCCGGCCGGGTCGGCTGCCCCTCGGAGAGCGGGGCCGGGCCGGGGCGCTGGGTGCGGGCGGAGGCGGCGGCGCGCTGGGGAGGACTCGGTTCTGCCCGTGCGCCTCTTTGTGTTTCCCTCCCAGCGGCTGGGTCCGGTGTGGCGGGATTCGCGCGTGCTCACCCAGAGTGAAGGAGTGACCTTGGCTTTCCTACCTAACAGACGTTGTTAAAATACCGCATTCTTAGAAGTGATACTACTTTTTCTGAGAGTTTTCAGCGCTTTCCTTTGTTTGGTGATTAGAATAACCCCGTCTTCCCCGTTTTCGTGTCCGAGTTGAATACCTTTAGTTCCATGAAGGTTTTGGAAATCATAAACCAAAAGCTTTAATCAAAGTAATAATTTGAAATGCACCGAGGGGATATATTGTATCAAGTTAATAGTGTATTTCAGTTTACATTTTGGCGATGACTGCAAGCCTCTAACCTTCTTTTGTTCCAATACTGGAAGACCTTATCTACAGTCTAATCTTCATTGATGTCTGGCTCCTTTTAAGTAGATATGAAAAGCATGCTTTTTGCATACAGGCACTGAAATGTGCATGCCAATGTAATATATAAAACCACTTGAACAAACTGAAGTTCATAAGGTTGAAGATAAGCTACCTTCCCAAATCAACAGTGTGCACTTATTAGAGTAAAAAAATGCAGCATCCTGCTTTCTCCCCCTAGAACAACAGTTAAAAACTCTGTATGAACTAGAGTTCTTGTTCCTTAGTAAGTTCATGCATGCCAGTCCTTCAGCCTACAAATTACATTACTCTCTCTTATGCATTTACAGCCAACAAACCTGGAAGAAAGACTTTGTCTTGGAGCTAACTCCTGAGCATTTCGAGATCATTCATCATGAAGTATGTAGTACAGGAATGGCTCAGAGTAACTACCATGCTATTCATAGCTCAAGCAGTTTCTGCAATGGTTCTTCCCAATGCCACGCTGTTAGAGGAACTTTTGGAAAAGTACATGGATGAAGATGGTGAGTGGTGGATCGCCAAGCAGAGAGGGAAAAGGGCTATCACAGACAGTGATATGCAAAGTATCTTGGATCTTCATAATAAATTACGGGGTCAGGTGTATCCACCAGCTTCCAATATGGAATATATGGTAAGAAAAAATGGATAGTGGCATGCAGAAAAAAATGTTCTTAGAATAGTTGCTATCCCTTTATAAAACAGCATACTTTCAGTCTTAGCTTGCTTGTTTTCTCAGTTAAAGAACTTGTCACTTGTTTGTCTTTTTTTTTTTGTACAGGTCTGAACTGTGAGATAAAAATGCCTGTTTTGGATAAAGTGTCATGCTTTACTAATACTAATGTGTTTAATCTCTCATAGCCCTCCTCAATTTAAGTGGCAGTTCCTCAGTGTTAGGGGCCAATTTCCGAAATTGCAGTACTCAATAAAATTGATTGTAATTGTGGCCTAAAATGGTACTGTCTAAGAAGAGTACCGAACTATGAAGTTTCAAAATAGCATACGTGCATTCTTTCCCATGCTTCTAGGTTGAATGGAATTTCTGAGCAAAATGAGGATCTTAAAACAAGAAAGTCTTCTATTTAAGTTGGCATGTATTACTGGAGGGCTGTATATTTCTGTGTTCAGATTAATAATGTAATGCATAATTTCTGTTTATTTTTTTCCTTAAGAAGCCTCTAACATTTGGACTACTATTAGTGGCATTAAGTCCCATGTTTCTGAACTTGGTTTTTATGCTGTAATTCGAGGCTAATTCTACCTCTCCTTGCTAAGTAGATGAAATCAGGTCATTAGAGCTTTTAAGAAGTCTAGAGATTTGACAAGAATGGGCAACTTTTCTTTTTTCTGCACCTTTTTCCTTTGTCCACATGGTGTATTGTTGATTTATCTGTTCATGCACCAGAGAAATAGCATTGATATAGGTAGGGTTGTTTGTGTCAAATATTACACAGGTTTCATGATACTTGCCATGACAGAGGTTTATATTAACACATTTCCAGATGAAAATATCTTTCCCAGACTGGAGTGGTGTCTCTCAGCTTGGAGATATGATTGAACTGAACATATATATGTCCTGGAAAAACCATGCTTGCTTAAACCATCAGTAGAATCATAGGATGGTTTGGGTTGGAGGGGACCTTTAAAGGTTGTCTAGTCCACCCCCCATTAAAGGCAGTTTAACTTAAGTTTACCTATGTGAGTGTTACTGTATTAGCCTAAGAGCCATCAGAGAATTAATTCAGGGAATCACAGGATATGTTGCCACATATCATCTCCAAAGAAAGGGATGACAATACCTGAAACCCCTTTAACCTGTTCAGTTACAGTTGTCTGCACATATCCTTAAACTTTGTTTTCTCTTGTGACTTTTTCAGACCTTGTTATAATAGAGGTAGCATTTTGTTCCCAATCACTCAGGTTGATTTTTTTCTGGAAACTTAAGAAAAAGCTAGTAAGTCTTTTTGTGAAAGAAGAACTGGAAAGACTGTCGTATTCCCATGTTCAAATACCACAAGCCGTTTTCTTGAGGTTCTGTGAAAGTGTAGCTGGTTTGTAGTTATGCGCTTTTTTCCATTCCTAATGCCATACTACATTTGGCTGTCATATATCTTGGAAAGAAGAAGTTGGATATATTCACAGAAGTAAGGTTTCTGTCAACTTTATTCAAAGATTCCTGCAGCACTGCACATACTTGGGCTTAGACTCTGTGTTAGGTCTACATCTGGAACAAGTTTTTCGGTTTTGTTACTGTTTTTTCTGTGCTCTCCAGTGATGCCTGAGCCGGAGTACAAGTAGCATGGAAAAGCAATTACCCAGTTTTAACATTAAGGATGTTACTCAGAACAGGGCGGCAGCTTTCAAGTGGGTGGGATTCAATTTTAGCATAATATCCAAGGGAATCAGGGATAAGGATAGGCAAGGGTTTGAGGTCTGTGAAGGCAGAGAGTCTGTGTAAAGCATGTGGTCAGAGGGATAGATATGTCTGGAGGGGCAGGGACCCATGAGAAGGGCATGGAGAGAGCTTGAGTGGCCAAGAAGGTGTTGAGAAATCAGTGTTATGGAGAGAAGGAGCATTTGATGAGTAGATGTGGTTAGGGTAAGACCTGTGGCTGTGATCTGGATCAGAAGTTTATGGGAGGAGGTTAAGAGCACAGAAATTTGCTGAGAGGTTATTTGAAAAGTCTAAGCCTGTAAGTAAGTAGGGAGGACGATTGTGTCTGGAGGAAGCAGGTGAGAGTCAGTAGTGGGAATGGAGACAGGATGGTTTAGAAGACAGTAGGAACCACATGTTGCTTGAACAGGAGGAAAGGACGGGATTTCTGTTTGTTTGCACATATATTTTTATGGTACTCTTAAAGATTTTCCTTTCAGTGTCTTACAAAGATGATTATCAGTGCTCCAGAAGAGGGAAACAATCCCTCTAAATGCTTGCCTGATGTTTAGCGAGCTAGATAAGGGCAGCTGAAAGACTTTTGTCTGCTTATGGTGTGGTTTATTAGTATACGCACACAGTTTTATTAATATAGACATGCTGTGCTGTGGGCACAGTCATGTCGCTGTAAACTGCCCTTTGGTATTAGTAAACCCTTTCCTGGTGAACAGAGCTAGTTCTGCTAGGGGGACTGAAGTTTTATGTCTCACTGAAGCTGAATGGTCCAGGTGCCTCACTGATACACCTGTGTCTCTATAAATCTGTTGTATAGTTGAGAAGTTTAAGATCTCCAAGAGTGCTTGGAGCTGGGAGAACGTGTATGGGAGCTGCATGCTCTCACTGCACTGTTAGGTTACCTTAGGTTATCTGCCCCTACCGATGGAATGTATCTGAGTCGATGATGAGACTGATCCAAGTACTTAAAGAATCAAATTTTATTTTAAACAATGCAATTTTAGGGTTTTTTTTTCAGTCTGAGTCATGATACGCTCCCTACATGGCAGAATCAGATGAGTACCAGTGCTGATAAAAGAACATTGGGTTGCATAAATAAGGAATGGGTGGGATGGAGAACCACACTGGGTAGGAGCTATTGGTTTTATTACTCACTTACAGAGTCCAGCCTTACCTTTGAGATAAGGTCTCCAGCATATAGGATCTTGGCTGTATTAAAAACAAACAAAGGAAAAAGACCAGTGAAAACAAAAAAGCTGCATGACTGAGCTGTACACTCTTCCCATATGTTTTGAAAAAGAAAGCATTACTGGGCTGTTGTAGTTCAAGACTTAAAGTTACAGTGCAGTAAGATTCACAGTAGATAGGTCTAATGAACAAAGTATTCTCATGGTCTGGCTGAACTTACTGGATGAAAAGTTCATCTTCCCAAGTACTGTAGCTCTGGTGGTGAGCAGTAATGGATTCCTAAGATAAGAAGATAAGAATAGAACATGTAAAATGAGAAACTTCTGGAGTGAAGTTCCCCAGCTTCCAGCAAACAGCAGCTTAGAGACTTCCTCAGTCTGCTGTTGCACTTTTTGCATCAGATGGAAACGTCTCAGAGGGAATTTTCTTTATGAATCTGAATGCTTCTGAGTCCACTTGTATTTTTTGAATCCATGGCATCAATTTGCAGACCTCTATAAATTAAGTTATGCAGTCAGTGAAAAAGTATATTTGTTGGCTTTAAACTTGTTCTTCTATTTGATACCTTGCTTTTCTTTATGGTGAGAAATAATAATTTCCTCAGTGATCACAAGGCTTTCAGCTGAAGAATCCTAATTCCTTTACTTGCAAACTGTTCTATCTGAAAAGCTGTTCCATTTTATTCTTTATCTGCTGTGATTCTCCTGTTTCCCTTTTAATGCAAAGGGGGCAAACCAAACTATGGATAGTTATGGCATACTGCAAACTGATATAATTGTATTTATTTTCTTCATTTCCTAATAATTTCTAACATTCTTTTAGTTTTTGACTTAGTGACCTACAGCTGACGTTTCATAGAGCTATTCACAATGACTTCAAGATCTTTTTAATGTGCTGAGATGTCATTTACTCATCAGAGAATTAGTTGGCTGCATACAAAGTTGGCTGTATATAAGTTGGCTTATACAAAGTAATAAGGCCAGCAATGTCCTTATTGCTTTGTATGTTCACACTGAATGCTATCAATCATTTTGTCTTCCAATCACTTAGCATTATTGAGTCTCCTGTCATTATCTTTTATTTTTCCTCTCCTGTTTTTACCTACCTTAAGCAGCGAATACTGCTTAAGGTAGGTAAACTGCGTTCTCTTTTCTTGGGCTCTTGTGAAGAAGGTATCCTGCAGAGACCATGGACACATCTTGCAGGGAATCTGAAAAGTTATTTCGTGTTCTTAAATCTTTTTTCTGTCATTTATCACTTCTTTCTTTACCTTATGGTAGCTTAATTTTGTTTGTTTGTTAATTTTTAAGTAACTTAGGAACTCTGTGGAAAACTTAACTGCACTTAACCCTTTTCCACATGGTGTTGACACCTCCAAGATGTAGTATATTTGGGAGTAATAATCTGTATATTTCATATTTTTTTAACTTACCCTATAAAATCATCCCAGTGGGAGTTAGGTTTTAGTCTGTGGTTTCTCAGGATCTTCTAGAAGCTTTTAAAATATTATCAACAATGTGCTGGATTTTGTTAATGTGGTAACAAGGCCATTTTAAGAGAGATAGTGTACTGCACAGCACAGTAATTAGAAGTTTTATGGAAAGAACATAAACAGAGGTTTTATGAACAAGTTCTTCCAGGTTCTTGAAGGATATTGTTTGGTCCTGGAAATTTGTTACTGTCAGTATTTTCAGTTTTGGCTGTTGTTTCTTGAGGCTGATATGGATCCTCCACTCCATCTTCTGTCTCTTTTTCTATGTAGAAGAATTCTGGTGTGAGAACATGCATAAGCTCCTCTGTAGGGAGCAGTATTGCGAAAATTCATTGAACTCCTCTGCAATGGCCTTATATGACCTTATGACTGCATTTAGATCATTCTTTCCTTGACCTCTTCCTTCAAAGCTGAGATAGTTTGTGGGTTGCTGACATTATGACTTAAATAGAAAAAGAAAAAATTTTTTTGAGGTTATGATGAACAGGGTATTATGAAGATGCACAGCAAATGTGTGTTGTGTATTTTTTACCTGGATTGTTTCCTTTTAAAGAAGGGTGTAGGCCTATCCTTTAAGGAAAAAATGGGAATGGTTGTGCTTTGTTGTATACTTGCCAATGGTTTGTTGTGAATTCATGTTAAATAGTCCCCTTATTCTCTTACTCAGTTAGAAAGGGTTTGCTGCATATTAATAAATCCTTACTTGTTTTCAGCCAAATGACCCTGAAACTTCCTGAACTCCTACTATATTTTTTTAAGCATTGGTTGTGTATCATGAACTGAAATTTCAAAAACTTTCTTCCCAGTAATTTCATTGGTAACACTGCGCCTTAGTAAATCTGAATATATTAATGAAAACGGAGATTTTCTTCATGGTTATTGCAGTCCAGACTTTAAAAATAGTCATTATTATTTGGATAGTGGAAGTTGTTAATTCCTCTATATTCCAAACAGTTGTAGTTTGTAAAATAAAACGATTCTCCAAGGATAGTATTCACAAAAGTAATTTTGATTAATGAATTTATAATGCACTCTGTTTTAAACCATTCTTTTAGTATTCATTCCTTGATTTCATACATATTTTCCCCAACAAAGAAGTCAGATGGTTCCTGTGAGATCCTCATTCCATGTATGTGCCTTCACTGTATTTAAGAGTGTTCAGGTTTCCAGCTTGATAGATAGCAGAGCATTTCAACCTGGTATTTCTTGGCCCTGAGCCATGCACTGCATTTTGTAATTACTGTAATTGGAGACACCAGTGTCTTCTAGGGCAGGGAGGTCTTTCCTTATTTCGTTACCTCTTGTCTTTTGGCCAGATTCTGCCAATAAATACCAGGGATGCCATTGCAAAGCCCATACCTTGCTTCTATAAAGTATTATATTGGAAAACTTTTGAGGAAAATAAAAAGTTCTAGAGGTGCTTTAAAAACAGTTCAGATTAGGATATTTATTTGGTATAGCTGTGTGGTTCTTCAGGAAAATTCTGGATAGGTATCTGGCAGCAGTATTGGACACGTACTTTGTTCACAGAGTGGGGGAAAAAAAGAATTATTTTTATTCTTAGTTTGTGTTGGTATAATACCTCTGAGGGTCTTAGTTTGAAAACTTTGATAGTGATGTGTTGAAAGTGCTGATACCATATAATTTCTTTCAAAAACATGACTAATTCATAACTTCTATGGGACCTTATATTTTGAGAGGCTTGAAGATTTGCCTCTCCATTTCAGTAGCTTCAGGAAGACTTCAGAAAAAAAAATTAAGAAATATTGCTCATTTAGATTTTTTTTTTTTTTTTTCTGTAGGCAATCTTCTGTTACATTTAAATAGAAGCTGTTGGACTTTGCATTACATGAATCCACTACTGGATAGAGCTCTTGCATGATGGTAAAAGGTGGCGTCATAGTGACTCAGCAGGGATTGAAATAAGTCTTGCTGCTATTTTGTGATGTGTTTAGGTCCTATGATCAATTTAAGTCTGGGAGTAGCAGGTTTTTTCTATGTGTATCTGTAAGTTGCCAGCTGGGGTTTTTTTTTTTTTTATTTTTGTAGTGTTACAAGGAGAATTGAAACAGCATTAAGAAACATAAAGGAAGACCTTGTAGTGGACATACATGTTCTGGTGAATTTTTCTGTTCCAAAGTGCCCTGTTAAATTTCCTGGACCTTTCTGACAAAACTTTTTGATGTCTCTGTTTAATGTATCTTACCCACCGTGCCAAAACTCTTCAGGGATGCTTGATTAAAAACAATCCCTGTTCCTTTTGAGCAGAGGGCTTTGGTTTGTGGAATTCCCTAAGTGGTTGAAGAGCACTTTGGGTGCCAAGAACAGAGCAGCTCTATTCAGAGTGAGCCTGCCCGCTTTCCCTCTGGTTTTCCACTTTTCTGCTCCACTTCAAAGATTGGTGGAAGTGCTTCAGCTCTTTTGCCTGTGCTCAAAGGCTACTGACTCTGCATCAAAGAACACAGTGACGTTGACTTATCCTCTTATTCTCCCTGGCAGTTTTAGCAAATGATTGTGCAACGTGAAGTGGCCAAGAAAAAAAAGTGGTATGACTTCTATTGATGTAATGCCAACAACAACTAAGCAACTCCAAGTAAAGAAACTGAAAGTGGAAAGTAGCAAAAAGGCTCACTGTCTCAAAGTTTTAGGAAGCCTTCCCGAAATAAAATAATTAGCAACACAGGACAGACACTGTTCATCTTTTTTTTTTTTTTTGCTGTCAGAGAACTTCTTTGTCCCCATATAAAAAAAGATTATGAAATATTAATCAGTAGTAGCAGAATCTAAGCTTAAGTACAAAATATGAACAGAACACAGAAAGGATCAATGAGATTTATCAAAGTAGCTCCCTGTTGCCTGTCATCTTCGTGATATTTGCCTCGGAATCTTCCTTATGTTTTTCTTTTTAATTGAGAAAAAACCCTTTATTTCTTAACATTATTTCATTGAAATGCTAGATACGAATTTATCCTGTTATATGTAAATATAATCAGCTTTGGATTTAGTGTGAGTGACTGTCATAGAAAAAGTGTGATTCATTCAAAAGGCTATCCTCTGTCCATATAAAGATGGACAGATGTCACTTCATTATGAAAGAAGATAACAGTTTCTTAAAATGAGGCTGTTAAATCCAGAATTTGGCTGCCTGATACATATCACAATAGATTTGTCCTGAATTCCCTGTTGGATCTTCAAATGGTCGGGAATTCCTTTAATACATTTTCCAATTTTTTTTGAGATTTTATTTGAAATTATTTCTGACAGTAATGCCAGGTCACATATGATCAATGGATGCTCTCTGGCAGTAAGTTCAATTCAGTTATGTCAAATCACAGTGGTCATCTTTTAAAAGCATTTAGTTTGACACATATTTGACATACCATGGCTAATTCTTGTTCAAAGTCCAGGAAATTCTGTAGCATCTCTAAAACTGCTGTATGAAAGCAATCAGTTACAGCGAGTTTAACCTGGTAATCACTACTAGGATTTGAGGTAAGGACTTGTGCTCTGGTCAGTTTGTGATTAGCTATAAATATTCATGAATACTATTTGTAATGAATGTGTGCAATTCAAAATTTGTCAATGGACAAACTAGAGAAATCAAGATCAGCTTTTGTGCTGTTGCTTCTCTTCCATTACTGTTAGAATACAGAAGTGAATAGATGATTTTTAGTCATATTCTAATAGAAAGTCTTAATGCACTACTTTTAAAAAGTAGCTATGTAAATGAACTGTTTCAGAACACCTTGGAAAGCTGAATATTCCAGCAAGGTTTTTTTAACATGCTTAGAGTACACAGAGAATTAAACATGATTAGTCATGTCTGCCTGGTTTTGCTTCTTGAACACAAAAAGCTCAAACACATGAAGCTGTAATAGGGAGATACTTCTAAATATTGGTGCAATTTTTTCAGTGTTTAAGAACAATATTTTTGGCCTTATACTGCTTTTCTGTTTCCAGGCAAAAGCCACAGTTTTCCTGCTTTTTACTCTTTTCCAAAAGAGTAGCTGAAACCTCAAGTCTATTCAGGGATCTCTGCCCAGTTTAAAGCTCTATAAACTCCAGTCTGCCACATGGTAGCATGTAAGTTCCTTACCATTTCATTTCTAGCCAGGTAGTAGTTTTCCAGCAGAAAATGCCTGTCTTAACTTTCTCCGTAGAGGAAAGTCTGGTAGTTTTAGCTATTCTCTTTCTTTGTGCTTAAAGAATATATCAGTACTAGTTAGTATTGTTGGGTTTTTATGTTCAAGGGGGCTTTGCCTGGTGTTACAGTACTCCTGAGTGGTCACTGCTGCGTAAGGGACCTCAGGCTATGGGGAGGCCACATTTTTTTCTGACTCAAATGACTGGAAGTAACCATCTCAGTTGAGTGCAAGTTATTTACTTTTCAGATGTGCTAATTATCAGTAGTTTTCATGGACTTCCTTCGGCAACTTTATACTGATGAAATTGCCTCACTGAAGCGAGACTGAAAGACAAGCTGATGAAAACTGCCAGTGTCTGTTCATCAAGAAGAGATCTTGTCAAGCCAATCCATTTTACTTTTCTAATGACCCAGTAATTAGGGAAGTATCAGGTGGCATATTTTGACTCTGGAAAGTTCTTGACACTCTCTACCCTGACATTTTCATGAGAGAAAGTTGACAGAACCTCCTTTTAAAAAGGTGGAAGATTGAAGGTGTTGATGCTGTTGGAGCCTCTCCTGTTTTGGTTAAACATTTAGGTTACGACTTGTGTGAGCAAAAAGTACACCTGAAAACTGCCGTGTGTGTGGGGGTATATATATATGTATAATAGATACATAATGTGGGCACAGAATGGGGATGTTTTAGAGAACATGATCAAAATTAGAACTTGAGAAATAGAAGTAATGGCCGGGGATCAACATGGTGAAACTTAACTGCAAGGTGTAGAATGAGGAAGAAATCAAACAGGTGAAATACGAGGGATAAAACGTAGAGGTAAAAATGCAGTAAAAAGATGCAGGAGTTGCACTGACTTAAAAAACTATATGCAGCGCCAATCTGTGAAAGGAGTCTTGTGTGTGTGAAACTGATGAGAACTTGTCTGAAATGCAACATCCATTTTTGGTATTTTTTAAGGAATGGTCTACCCATTCTAGAAAGAATGAAAGAGATTATTGAGATTGATTATGAAGACAGAATACGTGATTTATGAGATGATTGAAGGAATGAAGCAGCTGAATTTGGTTAATCTGGGAAATAAATAAAGGTAGTTACAGAAAAGAAAGAGATGTCTTTTTTGTGACAATAAAACATCAGCTATTGTTGTAGGGCAGGAGGTTTAGGTTGCATAACAAGGAGATCCTCTTTACTCTCACAATCATAAAAATCCAGAAGAAAATTAAAGTAAATATTCTGAAAATACTGTTACTAATTTTCAATTATAAAAATGTGGATAATGCGTATATATTTGGCTCAGTGGAAAAGGCAAGATAGACTACAGTCAGGATCAGTCTCCTGAAGTAATTTTTACACTGTACTTTTCTGTCTTTCTGTGCTGATGCTATGCAGGTGATTTCTAGTTTTCGGCTGTATTTCTAGCATATTTGCTCATGGCATTTCTCATTCTATGTTTCATCTTTCCCTTTTTTTTTTCCTTCTCAGTGTCATTAGTCTTAATACAGTGGATTCTTTTAAAAAGTAAATAAATACCCATACTGTACTGTGGTATTTACTTTACCACTCTTTCCCTATATTTAGAATGTATACAGCAATGAGGTATTTATACTATGCCATGGTAAATGTTTACTTTCAGTGGTGCCCACTGTACTTACTTTTCCATCTTTACTGAGCTTAAATTTTAGCTCTTCTTTAATTTCCATATAGTCCCAGTCCATATGATTTTTTCTGCTTTCCAACATATGTGAAAATATCTCCAATTAAAATGTTACCACTGTTGAGGGTTTTTTAAAATTATTTTTACTGGAAAATGTTTTTTGAGCTACTGGTCTTTGCAGTTCTGTTGCAATACCTTTCGGTGTAATAGGTGGACTCATGCTGGTGTGGCTTGGGTGAGAATGTACACTTTTGATTTAACACTCACACAACACAAATGGTGGGATTCATCTCACCAAGCTTTTGATGTCTGTGGTGTAGATGTCTGCATTTGAGCCAGTCTCCTTTATAATTAGTAGAGAAAAATGAGAATCTTCCAACACACAGTTTATCTCAGTTAAAGGTGGGTAGCTAAAATTATATCCCATTATAGATGCTTATTTGTCTATGTAACTGCAAAAGTTATTTAGGTAATTAGCTCAGATGTAGGTATCTGCTTTGAGGCTGTTTAAATTCAGGGGAGATTAATCCCACCCCATGTAATTTGTTTGGCTGTTGATGAATTTTAATTTAAGATGTGGTAGGTAGCCTCACTGAAACAGAGGCTCCTCCAATAAACAGAACATTGGTTTAGGTCTACACTCTTCCCGAACCCCATGTTGACAGAGGTTAAATTCCAAAATTTGTAGTCCAGTCTGTAAAGCTAAACTGGCATTAGCTGTGATTTATTTTAATGTGATATATTGTAAACCAGAAGCAGTCAGAAGATCCATGCTGTCTGCAACATCCCAGGTGCAAGATGTGGTGCAATCTTCTGGGGTAGAAGAAGAGTCAGTGGCTGGCAGCAGTAACTGCTGCTACCGTTCAGTTTAACCTGCCCAGCTGGGTTTTGGCTTCAGCCAGGGTAATGTTTGAGAACATTTGTGAAACCGTGAGAGTGCCATATCTGTGTGTCTTTGATGGCGCACTAGTTTTAACAGGATACTGATGAAAGAAATGCCCGTGTTGACAAGTGTTTTGGTGCCATTGAAACAGATTTGTAGAGCAAAATAATTGATGCTGAGAACCTGACATTCATGCTAATTGCATTTCACGGGGTTTGTTTTCTGCTGGGTCTTTCTGTGTGGAATGAATACCCAAGAACAACTTCAAAGTGCACTCTGGCAGTGTTATGCAAAACAAAAGGAATAGTTTCAAGGAGGTTCATACTTCTGAGCAGTTTGTGGTATTTTCAAAGCATGCCTATCTCAATGTAGAATGCCAACCCTGATGATGATCCCTTATCCAAAAGGTAGACCTGATGTAGTTTTCTGACAATGTGGGCAATACTTTTTCTTGATAAACAAGTTGAATTACCTTGCATGTAGTACCAAACATTTCCCAGTCAAAGAGCTTGTCAGACCTGGGAATCAGCTGCCTTGTTGCACTTTCATCTTCTTGTGCTCCCTTCAGTACCCTGTATTTACCAAAGTGTGTCTGGGGAGACACAATAAAGACGCTCTCGCACCTGCCAGGTTCAGCAGAAAGGAAGGAATAATGGCCTTTATTGTTTACATTATCTCATTCATATACATGTCCCAACTCCACAACGGATTGGAGAGCATGTCACTTCCTTCTTAATCCCACTGGAGAAGATAGGTGCTCATCAAAGCTCTCATATCACAAAAGGAATGAAAAACAGAAAATACCGTTAAGTAAACACTGGCTATTATTTATATAAATCTATGTGAAAGAATCTGACTCCAAGGTTAAAAACAGAAGGCTTACAAAAACCAGGGCAACACCAAAGAAATCTGATAGAGCAAAGTCACTGAAACCTGGTCATGTCAGAGCATGGATGAGGGAACTAGTGGATGAGAAATCAGGATGACCTTCTGTTAAAGACGTCTGAGGAAGTGGTGGCTTTGAGACCCATTGGCCAGTAAATACTGCACTTAAGGAGGGTTTTTTCCTATAGTGCAATTTACACTTGACTGATTTTTTATTTTTTTTTTTTTACGTCTGAATATGTAATGCTTTTGATATTTTACTCCATCACATCTCAAAATATACTTAAGTGATTACAATGAGAAAGAGATTAAGTTACGTCTTGATAATCATAAATGCAGCTGCTTCAAGGAAAGTGCATTATGATGAGGTCTGGAAAGCGGGAAGTGTGCTTATTTCTGGCTAGGCAGGGTAAAGGGAGCAAAGACAATACTTTATACTGTTGAAGAAGGCAGAGAAACAGTTAAAGAAGACAACTTTTTGAAGACCATATCCAGTTTCAACAGTGCTTGGAGTGTGGGTGTTCATCTGTCAGGAGGATTAACGATGAATTTCAGTTTTTCATCAAAAAGCTGTTCTTGCAGAGTTCTGGATGGCTGTGTCATGCATAGCTTTCATCACTCTTTAAAGAAAAGTTTGTTAAAGGTAACTAATTCACAAGTTTGAAGAGTTGATTCAAGCAGCTGCTACTGATTGCCTAGCTCTAAACTTAAAAAAAAAAAGAAGTATCATTATTTCAGTTAAAATAGATGCATAAAATATTTTTAACCTTGTGTGGTGAGAAAAATAGAAAAACAGTACAATTCCTTTAACCATGACTGCTGTTTTAAGAGTTGAAAATGTAGGGGGATGCTTTACAAGGGAATATCTTCTGATACTCTGAAAGCTCATAAGAGCTATAAGAAATTGTAGCTAGCCTTGGAGGTAGGAAGTTCTAAAACTGAGCAGGTGCCCAAATTTTGTTCCATCGTAAGTCTAATTTATTGTAAATCTGTATTTCAGAGTCCAGTTGGCAAAATGATTCTTAATAGCAATTATTTGGGAAATGTGTTAACTTTATGACTTGTTCATCCTAAGAGCTAAATCTACGTGTTACAAAATTTTGAGGTGACTTAATATCATATGATATATGCAACAAAGACAAACTGTAGTGGCTTTTATTTTAAAATATTATGGTCTTTTGATTTTGTGGTAGAAGATGAAGCAACTGTACTAATGTCTGTAAGAACAAAGTATATACATGGAAGAAGTGTGTTAATCTTCATGTGTTTTTACAGTGGGTACTGTTACCTTTCCCTGGGCTTGAAATTAAAAGCCAGATATGGTTAGAGGGGAGAAAAGGGTTTTACCTTGGTGTTTATTTAAGGATCCTCAGGTGCACCACATCCAGGTAGAATGCACTGAAATGCACCCCAGAATGTACACCAAAAATGCACCCACACGATGATTCACGTATACAGTTATAGACTTACATATTAGCATATTTATCAGATTCCCCAATGAGAGGCTCAAGAGAAGACCCCATCCTGAGGAACCTTCCCCCTGGATGGGCCTGTCTTGGTTTACAGAATGTGTTCTGGAGAGGACCTTGGTGTCTGGGGCTTTCTGACCCCCAGCTGTGAGGCTTCCAAGATGTTTGGTCTCTTGGCTTAAGAAACTTTGGGTCTAAGCTAGTTATCAGACTTGGAGAATTACAAGTATGTGGGCTAAAAGCACGCACTAAGGATACATTAAATCTGCATAAAAGGGGTATATGAAAAAGCGAAAAATCATCATGGCATCAGTACAATAGGGAGAAGAACATTTTATGATGGTGTGACAACTAAAGGGAAGAGGAGAGAATTATACAAACTGTCATACAAAACTTCATGGTTTAAGGTTTGAATATTTTCTTATGGAGATCTAAAAAAGTTGTGGTTT
This sequence comes from Platysteira castanea, assembly GCA_013397175.1. Taxonomy (NCBI): domain Eukaryota; kingdom Metazoa; phylum Chordata; class Aves; order Passeriformes; genus Platysteira; species Platysteira castanea. The sequence continues at coordinate 746,553 of VYXC01010327.1, read as the reverse complement.
ATGACACAGAAATAATGGCCCAGGATGGTGAATGGAAAATCCATACTGTTTTCTAAAGTCAGTGGTCTTTGTATCCATAGGGGGTTAAAAGATTTATTCTGCCATTATTATACTCTTTGAGTATTTCTGTCAAAATAAATGTTGGATTTTGAGAGTCCAAATGTATCCTATACATTTTGTACTTGCTGATAATATTAATAATAACAGACAATATGCAATCCAATACATTACAGGCTTCTGAAGAAGAGCAGCAAGAACAGATATTCTAGGATTAAATTGAGTGATAATAAACTCTTTACATAATCATGGTCTTGTGTAACCAAGGACATACTTGTTTTTAAAGAGTTATCTGATTAATAATTTGAAAACTACATGTCAAAATCAATAGAAAAATAAATTTTAGCATGTGGAATTTGTCTGTTGTATTTGTGTAATCTTCAGCTGTGTTAAGGAGTTTTCTACCTTTTATCTGTGCCAAAAGTTAGTAGACATGATTTCCAGTGTCTGCATGGGAATTTGGATCTGGAAATATTGAATTACTATTATTTAGATAGCACAGTCTCACTTTATAAAACTTAGTCTGTATGTATGATGAAATACTTGAGGTTCTATCAAGACACATGTTTCTTCCCTGGAAACATTCTAATTTCCTAACCTGAGTGTTGGTGTTACGAGAGTCAAGTATCTGGAAACTATTTCAGCAGCTATCAGGAAATTCCAAAAGTCAAGCAGAAGTATGGATACTTTGCACTAGAGCCATAGACCACTTTGAGCAAACCCCAGCTTAGTGCAGTAAAACTACGCATACACAGTATGGTATGATTTTTTTCAAGAAGAGGATGTCTTAGTATACTTTTGAAAGAAAGAAACTTGGATTTGCCTTTAGCTGCAAGCTTATTCTTCCATGTCCCTTAACAAATAAAAATTAAGGATAAACAACAATTCATAATCTTTCTTTGACTTGTTCTAAGCATGCCTCTTGCTATCATGAATATCTCTTTTTTGCCAACCTAGCCATAAAATCAATGAATGATAACTTTACTCTAGTTTTCATAATTTGTGCTTGAATTGTGTATTATTTCAACAAAAGCTGGTTATGGAAAAGGAAGAGGAAATCACATTCATTTCACATAAACTATTAGTTTAGAGGAAATAAAGCCTTGTTTGAAAGCAGGTTGGATAATACCCTTTTGGCTAAGAAAAATGCCCATTACCAGAAAGAAATCTCACAAGACAGAAAATGCACTTAATTTAGCTTGGAAAATTGAACTAAGCCTTTCAATTTCATATTTGTGCTTTATTCACTGCAGCATGGCTGCACATAGTTTCTAAAGGGAATGCTGTGACGGGATTAAAACTTTTTTTTCTCTTGGTGAAAACATTTTTCTTTCTTACATAACACAAATGCAGCAGACGTTTTTCAAGTCTTACATCTCAATCTTCTGCCTCAGTAAAAGAAACTTTAAAAATTCAAAATATGGACTTTTTTTTTTTTTAAAGAACAAAGTACGCACCAAATATTTCTAAGAAGACTTCCCTTTCTTTCCTTTCAAATTTCAGACATGGGACACAGAACTGGAGAGGTCTGCAGAGTCATGGGCTGAAACCTGTCTCTGGGAGCATGGACCAGCAAGCCTCCTTCCATCAATTGGGCAGAATCTGGGGGCACACTGGGGAAGGTAGTTTAAGATACTGTTTTATGTAATGTATGAAATCTTTAAAACTAACAAAATTTGCATGTTAGTTAAAGGAAAAAATGGAAGAACCTGCAACTTTTGAATGATCTAACACACTGCTGCTGGCTTTCCTAGGTACAGACCTCCAACATTTCATGTCCAAGCATGGTATGATGAAGTGAGAGATTTCACATATCCCCATCCTCATGAATGCAATCCGTATTGTCCGTACAGATGCTCTGGTCCTGTTTGTACACATTACACACAGGTATGTAGGTGTGCTTCGTTTTTGGCAGCTACGGAAAAGAGTGGCAGAGACTTCCAGCCAGGTTGCTGTCTTAAAGCACACTACATTGGAGTGCATACCACAGCTCAAAAGCCCCAAAAGGGCTTGTTTAGACTCCATAGATAAAAGTGCTGGGTATCAGTGACAAAGTAAGGTTATCATACAAATCTTTAGATTTCATCCTCATAAATATCAACAGGATGGGGGAAAAGCTCGCAAATCCCAGTGTTAAACTGAGCGTTACTGCTCAGTGCACTTTGCATAATCCAGATAGCCCTTCTCATAATATGTTGAAAGAACAGCTCATTTAAAAAAAAAAGTTTTCTTAGGTGAATTCCTCAGATCAAACAGTAGTTTTTAAGACTGTTTTAACCTCAGGAAGATTTTAAAATTGCAAAGAGATTATTTACCTCATACTTCTGAAATCCGTGTATCCAGACTGAGTTTTTTCCAAGGGGTACCAGCATGTTTTCAGTGTACAGGAAATACGTAGTCTTTAGATTATACTACAGTCCACATAGAATTTTTGATATAATATTGGAAAACTTAGAAAATTATTGCTTTTTAAACAGTTATTTTCTGTTTACTAACATAATTTACTATTGTATCTAATTTTCAAATAGTTAACGCTGTGTTCTTATTTACCATTTCTATGAAAGTACCTGTAATTACGTTTACTATTACATGTGAGATCAATATGTATATACAGCTTTTTTGTGGTACTAGTTCTTCACAGGATTTACGTCTTTCAACTCTTAAATCCTGCTGGATCTACAGATTTGGCTTACCTTGAATGAATACATTTTCAACACCTGTCATATTTGTCTCATTTGAACATTCCAGACTTTGTCATTCTCATTATTTTTGAGAAATGTGATGAAAGGTGAATAAAGGAGCACAGCCATGTTAGAGCACTGACATAAAAGCATGTTCATTTAAAATCCATTGCTTGGGTCTGTTCAGTGTAGGAGTGGTTTTGTTAATGGTTTTATCCTTTGTTACCTCTTATACTGCTGAATAAATCTGTTGTCCCAGTCAAACAAATCCAAACCCCTCTGGGTCTTTAGGTTGTACTGGGAACTCCAGCACACAGGAACATAACTTCTAACTCACAATTACCTATTAATTGTAATTCTAAGAACCAGTTCTTCAGATCCTGTTTTGTAAATGTTTTGCTACACTTTCAAATATATGCTTAGAGAATTTGCCTAAAATGAGAGCCATATCTTTTCCATCAAGGTAAAAGATATCTCTTTATTAAGGGTATAACTGAATGACCTTTTGACAGTTGTAATTAGGTCACTTCAAGCCATTTATAACAGAGGGGAATACATTACTTTGGTGATTTGAGTTTTTTATATTGGAGATAGTTTTGGTTTTAAGTTGTTCATCTTTGGTTTTCACATGTTTTCCTCTTTTCCATAGGTTGTTTGGGCTACAAGTAGCAGAATCGGTTGTGCAATTAATTTGTGTCATAATATGAACATCTGGGGGCAGATTTGGCCAAAAGCAGTTTATCTTGTATGCAATTATTCTCCTAAGTAAGTAGACTGACACCCAAAAATATCTTGAGGGGGCAAGGTACTTTATAATAATCCAGGAAATAATCTTCAAGGAAATCAGTCTGGATTTTCTGGTTTTTGTACTGTTACAAAATGGAGCATTGTTCCCAAACAGTCTTCAGCTGCACAAATATTCTTGTGAGTTTTCTGGCCTGTGTTTTAGTACATATACAGCATCAGAGATCTTTATTGTAGTGTGATATTTTTCTGAAAAATAAATGTATCACCCCACTGTAACTTAAAGGAATGTGTAACAGGAAGCCCATGGTTAGGATCAAATTTTATATGATATTCCATCTAGGAGAGTGGAGCCTGTTCTCATGAAATGGAGGAATTTGGTCTTATGGTGCTGTGCCAGTCTGAAAAGATCTTACAACAATTTATGTCAGTTCTTCCTTTTTTTTCTTTATAACTTTCCAGCTACATTCTGGGTATTTGGTGTAGAATCATAGAATCGTTTGGTTTGTAAAAGACGATTAAGATCATCGACTCCAGCTAACTCTGGCAAGTCCACCACTAAACCATGTCCCTGAGTGCCACATTTACACACCTTTTAAATACCTCCAGGGATGGTGACTCCTCCACTTCTCTGGGCAGCGTTCCAGTGCTTAGCAACCCTTTCAGTGAAAAAATGCTTCCTAATATCCAATCTAAACCTCCACTAGTGCAACTTTAGGCCATTTCCTCTCATCTTATTGCTTGTAACTTGGGAATATCAGAACAGTGTTATGTGCCTGCTGGTCTCCATAATTTATTTGTTGACGTATTAAGTACTGTTTAATGTTAATATGTTAATATTCTCATTGATTTAAGCACTTTGTGCTTTTTTTTTTTCTCTTCTTTTTTGAAGGGGTAACTGGTGGGGTCACGCTCCTTATAAACCCGGCCGCCCCTGTTCTGCATGTCCCCCTAGTTTTGGAGGAGGTTGTAGAGAAAATCTTTGTTACAGAGGTACGTACTATTTCACCATTACAACTATAAATGGGAATAGAAATGTGACCTTTCTTCTGATTTCTTTCCTCAGTGTGCTTTACCGTAGTGGAATAGAATATAGTGGAATAGAATGTATTATGTGTGTGCCCAAAGACCAGTTAGGGCCCTACTTTACTGTGATGAATGGGAGCACGTACTTGAGATACGTGAGGCTGAGTCTGACCAGAGGGAATGGAGTGCACTGACCTCCTGCTGATAGGTGCTGATTCAGGGGTTTTAGTACACAAAGATGGAGACTCATTGTGTGCTCTTTATATGCCTTTCTGTAATTACTCTGGAAGTCTATGCAGTCATTTGTTTATGGGGAAACATTATCTCAGTGACATAGTCATGTGGTGTGTGAAAAATCAAGAACAAAGCTAGAAGACATTAGTAATTAAAGAAAATGTCAGCTAGGATGATTATGAACTTAAAATTTTTGGAATGCTATTCATATTTTATAGCATTGAAACACAGCACATTATGAAGCTGCTGCTTCTTTTTGTTCTACTCTGTGAACAACTCATTTAGCAATTTTTGTTAATAACTGATGAGATTTCATATGGACCATATGAATGCTGCGTGTGTGTGCCCAAATATCTTCCTTATGGTTCTTGTCTAAGTAAGAAACGTAGATTCAGTTATGAGTGTTTCAGAATTATTTTCACTATGTATGAATAGAAGAACCTCATTTTCAGGTGTATGTTACTATGAAATAAACTTCTTTAATTGCAAGTTATCTATGAACTTGGTAAAACTCTGCCCATGTGTAAGAGAGATTGTCTTTGATCCATTAGTTTCCTGATGGCATAAAGATACTAAAACAGGAGCATTAAGAGCAGTTTCATACTTCAGTTGTGCTACAAGTGCTGGGAAAAAGAATTATATCTTCGCTCACTATCACAAACATACTTGAAGTGTTTTATTAATCTTGAGTTCTCCATTTTATGAAGCAGTGGAGAGTTTTCCTTGTTTTCTTCCTTTTGTCCACCATTTTATGAGAACAAAATCGTTTTACCAAAACATGGTAAGGGATTTACAGTCCACATTGACTTTTTTTTTCTGAGAGATTATTTTTTTTTACCCATTTTCTGAAACAGAGGATTCAGAAAGACCTTATTCCCCCCATGAACCAGAAGAGGAAACCAATGAGATTGAACGTCAGCGATCCAAAGCCCAGGATGCAACTGTGCAAAGCTGGCCAAGAACACATCAACCTTCAGCCTCCACAGGCACTGATGACAGTGAGAAAAATGAAGTGATAAGCACGCAGCAAATGTGTAAGGAATTTACCTGATTTGCAAGTGATCAACAAAATTTAATTACCTAGTATCAAATTCATTGCAGTGAATTTGCTTTTTGCTTGTTCTAGCTCAGATTGTTTCATGTGAAGTAAGGCTAAGAGATCAGTGCAAAGGAACAACTTGCAATAGGTATGGTAAATTTTACAGTTGTCATTTTGAGATTTTTCTGAAAGGCTATATTCGTTTGTGAGCTGGAATATTTTCCCTTTTTGTAATCCCAGGATTTAAGACCAAGTTGTATTTAATTCTCTTAGGTATGAATGTCCTGCTGGCTGTTTGGATAGCAAAGCCAAAGTTATTGGAAGTGTACATTATGAAATGGTAAATACTTTTAAATTAGATTTTGTACCAGTAGAGTGTTTAATGAAATGTCTTTTCTGTTGGGATACTAGTTAAAATCGTATTAAGAATGGATTTTGAAGATGTCAGCATTCACCAAAAGTAAAAGCTTACACCAGATGTTTAAGATAGCATCAGATGACCTAAATTTGCATCTGCTATTCTGTATGTACTGTACAAATGAACTTCATACTTACACATACACAGAAGTAGTATTTTTGTGTCCACATATTTACGTGCAAATATGCTTTGGTGCAACTAAAAGACAAGTACAGTGATTTGTGGGTATGCCTGCATAAATTGTTTCAGTAAGATGGGCCTGCTTGTGTAACCTTAATACTAGCTGAGAGTATGCAATTTACTGTGTAGAACTGGAAAACAGTATAGGAAGTGACAGCTACTGTGAACAAGTATGCTGTAAATGAGAATAGTTTATCTCTGAGTAACGCAGAGTGGTGAAGTATTTGTTTTTCAAACACCTACATAGACCAAGTCAAAGGACTCTCTTTTAAGTTTTTAATGACACATTATAATTAAAACCTATTTTTTATCTGACATGGATCTGCTTTTCCTGCTCTGTTTTTCAGCAATCTAGTATTTGTAGAGCTGCTATACATTATGGCATCCTAGACAATGAAGGTGGTTGGGTTGATGTCACTAGGCAAGGCAGGAAAAATTACTTCATCAAGTCTTACAGAAATGGCGTTCAGTCAATTGGGTAAGTTTTTTCTTAAAACTAAAATGTATGAAAAGGTTTTTACCTGTTTATTTTTATTTCATACAAAATATATCACATTTTTGATAACAGTTTGCTATGCTTTTTGTCATAAAGAGTATGAAAATGCTATAAAAAGGGACATGGATATAGAGGTATTGTATCCATTCTGAAATCTTAGCCAGTGTTTAATGGTGGACAGAGAGTTGGCACAATAATAATGTGAATGAAGGTTAAACAATTTACAGAGTCACTTGGGCAGTAAGTTAGTATTTGTAGTTAAATAATCTTAATATTGTGAGTATTCAGTTAATTGATTGATAAGAGTATCTGTTTATTGTCGAAAACTAGTACATACTGGCAGATCCTTTTACATGCTTTGGACATGGACAGAGCAATCTATGAAAGTTAACAAACCATAATATTACCAGTTTGTGTTTATAAATGACCCTCTTGTAGTGTGCATATGAACCAAGAGGAAAATACACCTCTTCTGGTATGTTCAATAATTTCAGTAGAGTTCCACAGTTTACATATGACATTTTGCACAAATATTTTGCACGATTTCTGCATTGGCCAGTGATGGAATAATATTCCACACTGTGGAGACCTCATTTGGAGGTGTACTGCACTGCTGAGGTGCCTTCCCTAAGACTGGAATGTGAAAACAGCTCCAAATACTTGTAGACGTGCAAAAGGAAAACCCAGAAAAGCAACAGATGCAAGTAAAGAATGCTTGGCCGTTTCATATGTAATTATCCAACAACAGAAAAACATCAATATTAGTATGTTTGAATCTAAGATATTATTAGTATTTGCAAATTACACTTCACTGTATCATAACATATTCTTCAGAGCTGTACACTGCTGTCCTTGTTTCTGTCTGTAATTAGTATACGTGTAATGTACGTGTGTGTGTAGCTTATAGGGGTAATACTGAGCTGAAAGAAAACAGAGTTTTTCTGAGTGATAAATTTGGCACAGATGTAAACCCAAGAGTGAAGGACACAGGTAATCATCAGAGGTTGTGCTCTCACTCTGTGCTGTGCAAACAAATGACGCAGGCTATGACACCTGTCATCATTTCTCTTTTCAACAGATATGTCTAATCCAGCATAGAGAGGAGCACTGAACTGGTAGACTAAATTCAGTGGCCTATAATTTGGTCTACCTGGGTAGCACTTAAGGCATTGATATCAATCAGTTTCTTTGGATATCCGATGACCTGGCTGTGGTTTGACTTACTTGCCTAAAAATGAAGATATGGACAAATGTTTCTCTTTTTCCTTGTTTTGATACAAAGAGAGAAGTAAATCCTGATTACATAAATACTAACATATTAGGAGCCAGCTTTCTTACAAACGTAGGAGTAGATACCTGTAAAAAAAGTCTTTAAACTGGAATCAATTGATGTCCCATCAGTTGAAATCTGTGTTTCTGTGCTATATGAGACAAAACTGTATGAGTGTCCACCCTACAGAGTGTATTTAGGACCTATCCTCTGAGAACTGGAACTCAGGGCACGGTATTTTGGCTAAGGAATAAATAAAGATTATTTACCGAAGTTTCAAACCTTTAAAAGGCCCATCAGTAAGGCAGGGGATGCCTTGCAGCTACCTGATTCTCACCAGTGTCTGTAGATGGAGCCTTGCATAAACAACATATCTATTCAAGAATAGATGAGATAAAGTGAATCTCACCGCTACTCTATATTGCAAAACAACAGAGAATACAGAAAAGTGTCAGTGCAGCATAGAGCAAATGCCCTAATCTTCAGCTCCTTTGATTTCTTAGCAGGATTGCTAATACCAGTGTTTTTTCAGCTGTTGGATTTTCTTAGAATAGGGTGCTGTTCTCAATATCTCAACAAGCAAGTCAACAATAGAATACATATTCCTACATCAGTGTTCGATAATGCTAAGGGAACAGAAGTATGAGCTACCTCACTGAAAACAAATTGGAATCCAGTAAATGAGCAATGTGAAATTGATGGGTCATACAAGTAAGTAAACCAGTACAGGCTAACAGTGGAGTCTGCAGGACCAATTTGCTCCAAAGGTGGATAGGGAATCATTTCTTTGGTTTGTTTTTCTTTTTTTAATAAGTAACTTTATGATGCCAAAAGCATCATCAGCTTTGTTACAGATGACAAATATCAGAATCAGAGGCATATCCCAGGAGTTTAAAGAGGAGGAGAACAGAAGATAAGGGGAATAAAATAGAAATGTTCATCAATTTGTAGTGAAGCAACATAACCTATATACCTGACTTTCTATAACAACAGGAAGCAGATACATCTGGGTGCCATGTGATTACTGAGAAAAAAGAGCCCAGCATGTTACACTGGGTTTTTAATAATGCTGATGATAACAGGAGATGCGAGATCCAAAAGTAAAATTTAATGAAATATTTCAGAAAAGCTGTTAGGAGAAACTCTTCTCAGTGTTGGAGTTGTTCATATGAGTGAACCTTCAGCAGAAGGTGAGTGATCTCTTCTGGTAGATGAAAGCTGCTGAGCAACCACGTGCTACATTATGAGGGACCAGTGTGTTGCATAATTGGTTTCTACCACACATTGTCATAGAAAATTAAATTCTTGAAAGAGTTTAAACACATTCCTGTTTTTGAAACAGATTCACTGGGAGTACAAAGTAAATGTGTCATTGCAATAAATAGACTCCCAACAGGGGAGAACAGGGTGCAGGGAGTAAAAAGTGATTGGGGACATTGTCTTGTGTTTATTTCCATATTTTCTAATAAAAATTATTCCAGCTAAAAGAAATCACCGAAATATGTTATGTACTGATAGTTTCTAATATTTCTTCTTCAGAAAATACCAATCTGCTAACTCCTTCACTGTCTCTAAAGTAACAGGTTAGTATTTATTTCTTACAAGCTCAGTACTACTCTGTTTTTTCTAAATAGCACACATTTACTTCTTTCTATTTTATTTTCTTCAGTTCAGGCTATCACCTGTGAAACCACAGTGGAACAACTCTGCCCTTTTCAAAAACCAGCCTCACACTGTCCAAGGTGAAATTCATAAAATGTCATTAATTTAAAGTGCGTTAGACTAAAGACTGTGAATAAAAGTGCATTTTTATTTTTCATTGTCCGTTTCTATATATATGCACCTTGGGCAAAGTACACTTTATTTCAATTTATTTACCTGTAAAACAGATACAAGAGGAGGATAAAATTCAGATTTTTATCATAGAAGTTACCAATTTGCTTGGGAGTTCTGGAGAAACTGGATAAAATAAAATTGAAATATATCTGGTTAAGGTAAGGTCCGGTCTGCAGGTTGGCTTTAAATATCTGTGCCATTTCTTTGAAGCCTGTATTTTAACTCTTCGAAAGGCGCCTGTACCACAATATTTTGACAAAGGAATTTGGTAACAGTTTTTAAAACCATAGATGAGTCAAAGGTAAATACACTGCAGCATAATTTACCACAAATTAAGCTGGAGATATCCACAAGATTACTTTCATAGCAATCCTACAGCCAACACAGGAAACAAGTACAAAGCCAAAACTGCTAGGAAAACATCCCTTCATGTAGCACTTGGGTCCATGGACTTACTTGGTGTTTGGCTATGACTCCTGGCTTTCTAGCTGGAAGATGTGGAGAAGTAAGCTAAGGAGTGGAACACAGGAATGGATGGGTACAATCTCATACTTCTTTGCGTTTTTTTCTTCATTATTGAAAAGTAAAGCTAGCTTCATTAAGAGAAAAATAAGTTTTGTCTTTAGGAAAATTAAGAAATAAATACAAGGTTAAAAATAACATAATTCTGATGTGTCAACTTAAGGAACTTCACAACAGCAGTGATTCATTCAAGATTCTGTGCATGCTCTTAGTTCTGAAAATGCAGTCTCAGGAATTACAAGCAGTAATCAGCCATGGCATTGATTATACAACCTCATTTTTCCCTCTTACTCCTGACTCATAAATCAGGAGCCCTCCAAAAGGCTTTTTTGACTTCTTACTTCCTTCTGAGAAAAATATCTTTCCTGACTCTTATCAACGTGTTTTAGTTAACCATCTGGCAAGACTCTAGCATGCCCAAGTGATGTGACTTCCCAAATACAGATTGGAGCCTGGATAACATCTTGGAGAAGAACACTTGCTCAGGGCTGCCCCGTGTAGGGTGGCTTCATTTTTGAAATGAAATAGCTCAGAGTATACCTAGAGTCAACTCACGGTTCTTGCTTGAAGCATATCACTGTTAGCAAATAAGGTGCTGACGCCTTCTGTACTAGACTTAGCTTCTCACATGGTTTTCCTGTGCATTTTGAAGCTATAGAAGACATGAGTCACAGAGGAAGTTTTCCTCAAAGGTTAACAAAATAATCAAGACAGTCTTTGTTTTGGTAGGTTTCTGATCTCCCAGAATCAGCTAGGAATCTCAGTACCTTCCAAAGTTTTTCATTCTAGCCACAGATGCCAATGCTTATCTTCACTATAAGTTGCTAGATTGGCTTGCGTCACCAGGTCATCAGTATCATAGCAGGTGCCCACTCAGATCTGCCTCTTCTGAGAAGATACCTGAATCTACATTTTGTATAGGGTGCTTAGAATCAGAAAAATTATAGAGTAATGAACAGTCTCTCTTCTCGCTGACTTTTCTGCTTGCTTCACATATGTGGAACAAGAACACCATTGGCTTATCCAAAGGAAAGAAGATTAGACTTGTTAAAGTATGATTTTAAGCACTTCATTATGAACCTGAACACATCAGCAATGTTTTCAACAGTATGGTCAAAGCCTCAAAAACTGAGAGGTTTTAAATAGCGTTATAGACCCATATGTACAGATAATCAACTTGATTTATTGTTATTAATGCTGTCGTTGAACATGATACAATAATCCTCTGCTACCCTTCCTAACTGTGGTTTGTTTTTGATCTTTCAGGGTGTATTGTCCTCACAATTGTATGCAGGCAAATCCACACTACGCTCGTGTAATTGGTACACGAATTTATTCTGATGTAAGTATAGGGATTTACATTGTGTTATATAATGAGATACAAAATTCTAGGAAAAAAATTATAATGTAACTATAACATAGAATATTGATTTAGAGTTTTCCTCCATATGCTGATTTTTCACACAATCTTTTCAAAAGCTCTTTTTCAGAGGCTCCCATTTAAGTTAGCAGTAGTCAGCTGCTGAAGATATGGAAAGTTATTTGAAAACTCATTGTAGGCTTCACTAGTCTCTGGACCCATACTTTCAGTTTTTTATCAAAAATCCCACTGATTTGTTCAACATTAGCAGTGTATACTCATTTAAACCCTTTCACTTATATCCTGATGCAGCCATAACTTTTGTCAGACCATACAAAAAAATATTACTCTTAAAATAAATGTCCACAGTCTTCTTACTTTGCATATTTCTTAGCTGTGTGGAGAGCTAAATATTTGCAACAGAGTTCTGATATGTTTGTGTAAAATATCTCACATTGTCATATTATTTTAGCAGCCTTTTTTTTTGTCAGTTTACTAGCTGAGTTTTTTATGTTTTCCATAACATGTTTAGTTCTGAGGTGGGTAGAAAGTCTGAAAAGAGATTTCTATTTTGTGCGACTCCTTTGTCATCTCACTATCCTGGCGAAACCAGGATGTAGTAGCAGAGAAAGCAGTTCACATTTTTGGCAGTAACTGTATGGTAACTGTTCTACGGATGTCACAAAGGGTAGTATGGCAACCAGCTGGGTCAGATGATGATTTTCACTACTTTTCAGTTCTTTGAAATGTGTGAAAATAATATGCAAGTATTTACTCATCAGTGTTTTGAAACTGACTAGTGTCCATTAGATTACCTGAGTGTCTTGTCCTGAAAACGCCCTCATCCATAAGTAGTGTCACAGGTGTGAATAGTATTTCCAGTTTGGAAAGATAATTGATTTGTGGACTGATCCTTAATGTGTGTAAAAGAGGCAATGAAAACAGATTGAATGCAAGTGCAGTTTGTGGAAGATGATTTTCTTTCAGCTCTGTGGTTGCAATTAAGGGCTACAGAAAAAGTTTCCCAGTGAGTTAGGAGAGACTGTTGGAGGAGAAAGAAGGACATGCTTGTGTTTAACCTAGAGAGAAGGAAATCTCGGAATACGTATTTTCTTTGGCTGGAGAAGTCCCAGGTGACTTTAATTAGTGTTATAGCAGTGTACTTCAAAATTATTTTAGGTGTACTATCTCATTATTCATCTCCATTGTATAGAAATATGTGCAGCCATACTCCTTTTAGGAAAAAATGGACATAAATGCAGGTAAGAATCCAGAGATGGGAATCTTCTTACCAACTTCTGATGCTGTCAGGGTAGATGTTTACATTGAAGGTGCTGTTCTTGATTATGCTTGTAGTAGTTTGTAGTACAGAGAGTATAGTGGTAAAGGAGATAAATAGGTATCTGCAGAGCAGAATTCATTTGACATTTTCAGAGTGTCTACCTTAATTCTTTTGGGGCCTAGAGATCAATAAATACCTTTTATCTAAAGAGCTCGATGGAGCTGTATGATTTTATACCATTTGAGGACTTTGGTCATACTAATTTTAGTTTCAGTAACCATATATGGAAATATTCCCTGAAACTTATGCAAAAGTATTCATAATTCTCTGCTATGGTAAAATATAGAGACTATGACGTAGAAAGCTATTAAACAGCTCCATATTCCTATGATGGTATGCTAAAGACATTTGTGGTTTAAATGCCTTTGTAGAGTAATGATATGCTGTAGTAGATATTAGTATTTGTTGAGTATCCGAAGAAGGGAAATAATTAGGCAACTTGGGATTCAGATCCTATGACCTGTTAAAAATACTGACAAGTTCAGGAGTGTTCATAACACAGCAATAAAGCACGTATAATGCTGTATGAAGTGTTTCTACTAACTTAAAAATACTACCTTATATATCCTTAGGAATTTCTTCATCAAAATTAAAGAAAGAACCCCAAATCTTTGACGTCTTCCAGAAAGTGACACAAGGGTGCTGATGTAAACCACAAATAATATTTTTATTTGTTTGCTGAAATTTGTTACAGACATAGTGAAATCCTATTTTGCTTGAATCAACAGGAGGCTTACCTTAGTGGTTCAAGGAAGTGTGGTCTGGATGACATAATATTGAATATAGGAAATACTGTGGCATCACTACTGGAATCTGATTCCATTTAGATGAATGTCTAATAGTCTCATTCCAAGACAATGAGAAGTTCTTGAGAGATAAGGCTAGATAATACTTGGTGAAAAAAGTGTGTTCTGTATATGTTTATAAAACTATGCATATCTATTCATAGCTATTCTTACAAACTAGTTCATAACTATGAATTTATATTCATTTAATTGTTCATATATTCAGAAAGTATGTGCATTTGTTGTCCAGTCTCATCTGGAACGTTTGTCCAAACGTTTGTCCAAACGTGTTGTCCAAACCTCATCTGGAACAGCATCAGAATATCAATTTATTTTTCATCTGAAAATAGCCTCTGAGCTGACTTCATCAACCCCACCAGGTCTTCAGACCTCTCCTTTTTTCACGTATTCCATACAAGTGTCTTACCTTCAGCTTTGAAATATTGTGCATTAGCCCAGCCATACTTGATTGGTCCACTTGTGGTACCAGGCCTAACAATGGCCCCATCCTTTGCTGGAGATAGTTTCCAACACGTAGTCAGCCTCTTCTGTCAAAATCTCCATCCTTTGACTTTTCCTTTCCTTTTTACTTGACTAGAAACTTCAGATAACATTGGAACAGCCAGTATCTTTGCTACCCTCAAATGTAATTATGAAGATATATCCCTATCTCATGATGTAAAGAGTGTAGCATTTTGGTTACTATTACAGAGGTGGAAAAGCTGATCTTTCTTTTCCCCAATTTTACCTCTAGCCTTTTTTTATATCTCCAGTGGGAACTGAAAACAAAGTTACTGCTGTGTTACTGTACTAGGAATGAATAGAATGAATAGTATTCTTCTTGTTCTTCAGTGTAGTTAATTGCTTGTAAATATCATCTTTTATTTCTTTTGACTGTAATCCTGTATTTCAGAGGCCATTTTTCCCCCTGGGTGTTTGAAATTGCACATGATCAGTATGGATAAATAAGGGATGCTATAATCGTAACAATAATGCATCTGTTGGTGTTCAGGATATAACAAAAGTTTTGCAACCTTGGGAGGAGGAAAAATGCAGAGGGCTTTAAATGGCATTCTTTCTGGCATGTGCAAAACCTGCACCCAGCAGCGTGGAAAGAAAAACTCTAAAGCATCTTAGCAAAAGATTATTTGCATAAAGTATTTCAGATCTTTACTCCTCTTTAATTGGAACATTAAAAGACAAACTATACACGAATGAACCTGGCAGGTCCTGCACTTAGAACAACAGTAGGAAAATCATTGCTATTTTAAATTCCTGATTTTATATGACATTGAGATTGCAAAATGGCTATGATAAAATATATAAATTATTCCAATTATAACTGGAAGAAATGCAGTTTTTGTTTAAACCGTGGCCTGTTTGACCAGCTGTTTATATTGACTAAGTTTTTAATGGTTGCTTGTGGAGAAACATATTGCATTTAAGAGTTTTTCCACCAAAAAGCTTGTCTCCCAAGTGGAGATTGACTGTAGCTGGAACTGCACTTTGCTATGCTATGTATTAAAGATTGGGACTTAGCTTCTGGAATATCTGAGAAGTTTCATTCTTCTGAAAATTTTTAAAATGCTGAAAGAGTAATAGAGTACTGCAAGTCTAAATGAATTATTTAAACTAACGTTATCAGGATTGTCACTGAAGAATCCTTCTGTGGATATAGTTTATTCTTCATGGGTTCATGAGGGGAGTTAGTGACCAGAGAATAGAGATTTCAAGCAGCTACAAGTGCTGTTAACTTCACAGACAATTTTCATTTTAGACCTCTTATCTTCTGTCTCATGCTCACATTATACCTTTCATCTAATTTGATTTTAGTATTTACCCGTGCCTGGATAGGAAACTGTGATTCTCCCTTTGAATATGGATCATTTCAGTGACGTTTGAGGTTTTGGCTGATAGATTCTTTCATTTTGAAAGGCTCAAGAATTCAAACATGTTCCTGATCTTTGAAAAGAAATAGCCTGAAATAAATTATTCTTGTGTCATGGTGAGAGTGACCTCAAAGGCAATGTCTGTATTCCTATAAATTGGCCTAATTCCTATGAAGCTGGTTTAAATACTGTTAGAATAATAAAATTAGTCATGCAATAAATGTATTTATTTTATGTTTCCTAAACTTCGTTTAAATACCTTTATTTGTCTTCTTCTTAAAAATGATGAAATAAAAGGGTGACTGCAAAGTGAATCTCTTCCTTCACTCCTCAGATCTCCAGCATCTGCCGGGCAGCAGTGCACGCTGGTGTGGTCCGCAACCAGGGCGGTTACGTTGATGTTATGCCAGTAGACAAAAGAAAGGTCTATGTTGCCTCCTTTCAAAATGGGATATTTTCAGAAAGGTACAGAGCCCGTTTGCAAAGATTACACTTTACTCTTGACCTTGATAAATTTCACAGTCTTGCATTGTGTCTGTTTGTACCTGGGGCAGTGCCAGAAGCCAAACAGACGGGCCGCAAGGGGTGATTTACAGAGCTTGTGTAACAGCTGTGGTGACTTTGGAGAAGCTGTGGTAGTGGAGCTGCCTGCTTCCTCTAAGCTCATAGAACATTACTATGAAAAGCTGCTTATGAAATAAAGTAAACCTCTTGTTTGTTTTGCTGGTTCTGTAGCAACTAATACAATATTTGATAAGAAAATTGCCTTTACATCCTTAGGAATTTTTTAAAAATTAACATTAATGATGCAGGTTCATTGGTTCCTGATGAACAGTTCATTAGTGATTTACATGGTATCAAACCAGTGATCCTGAATCATACTTAATACAAACATTAAAGTTCACAGTCATTGACACTTTTTTTTAATAATTTGTTGTTCAGTGTTTTTCTGAAAGACATGGAGATGCTGTGAAAGTTCACTAGTTATACTGAGTGTATTTGTGCATTGTACCAGGATAACACAAGGCTATATGTTGCAGATTAAATTTAATCCCTGAAAGGGTTCTCCAGGTTCTAAAGGAAGAAGGAGAAATTACTTTCAAAACATTCTACCACTGTTTTCATCCTGTAAAGCTAAGAATGTTTCTTAGACTAAAAATAATTGTTACCTAACCAGACTATAGTCTTTGCGAGAAATTTGAGTGGGAAAAAACCTCAGAAAGTTTCTGCAGAAAACCCAGAAGTAGGAAAATACTGAGTATTTTTGTCTTGTTTTTAATTGCGGGTAGGAGAATGTCTTCTCTCTTTCTCTCAGACCTTTCAAAAAATCTGGAAGCTTATAAAATACAGATTTGCTTTACTCAATGGATGACTTATTTGACATGTTTTTTGACTTTTCTCCATGATCATCCAGTTCCCTTAGAGTGCTTCCTTACTGACACTTTTGCTGTCCATATAAATCTTCTCGAGTAGAGATGCAGACAGAAAGAATGTTGCAAGTCTGATCATTATATATGTATTATATATCATCTACAAATATAAATTTTAAAATATGTATAAATGCAGATATATTTACACATAAATCATCTTGGTAAAGTTTGGGAGGTCAGCAGTTTGGAAAAGAGTCCCATTCAAGTTTTCTGTGAAGCAGAAGATGATGAATTCTAATGGCATTGCAGCCAACCTGTTCCGTTGTGCCTTTCCTTGCTTTCACCTCCATTTCTCTTTCCTTCCCAGATAATCTTCAGACAGGGTTTGCTAAAGAAAAAACCATTAAATAGGACATGCTGGTCCAACTTCTAAGGCAAAAATACTTATTCTATCAAAATTTCACTGGAATTGGGTATTTTTGTTTCTTTTCTTTTGAAGTCAGATACTTACCCATTCAGAAGGCATTCCCTTCGGTTTTCTTAGACATTAGGTCTCTGTAGAAATCTATTTTTCACTGTATAAGCAAATAACAAACAAATGATCTCCTGGGTCTGCAAGTTCTCTCCAAATACAGTTGCTAGAATAGTAAGCATAAGATGTATGTTTTCTCTATTTCCAAAACACTTTTTGTATTTTGCTTCAATTCCTTAAACTAGAATCTCTCATCACAAAGGATTACTTGAACTTTTTTTATGTTGTGATTTGTTCCTAATAAGCTGTTTGGAAAAAAAAATCTGAAATTTATGTAGTTTTTATTTGTAGCAGTTTTAAAGAAGTCCTAGATAGCTAAATTTATGAGTTGTCACAAGAAATGCTGCAGGATACTAGCATTAACAATTAAAAAATTTTAAAAGTTGTTATTAGAGTGTTACAGTCTTAAAAATAACAAAAGCAATGTTTTTATGTTCCAGTTTACAGAATCCTCCAGGAAGCAAGGCTTTCAGAGTATTTGCCGTTGTTTGAATCTAGCAAGTAAAACATAAAACAGGCAAGTGAAACAAGAGCACTTGGAAAAGATTAATACGGACCATTTCTTGTAATTCCTAAAATTTGTATAAAGCTGTAACATTATTGTACAGAAGATGTATACTGCTTTCCACCAAAAAGTTTAAATTACATATAAATCTTAATGAAAAAATCTGTAAAAATAAACATGGGAGAAAAATTCATTTTAAAATCTATAATGATATATAACAATACTTTGAATCCTGTGTTAAATATTGCTATATTTTCTTAGCAGTTACTCCTATACAGTTAATTCAAAGCTCGTAAATGTTCCTTGTTTTCTTCATCTGAATATATTATTATATGGTGCTTTATATATGCCACTAACAGTAACCTTAAAACTATACCATAGGGAGGCCTGAGTTTTTATTTTCAATGTATGTAAAAGAAGTCATCCCAATATTTTGATAAAATAAATCATGCCTTAAAGTAGAATAAAAACAAATATAACTTTTTGATGATTTACAGTAGTATTAGCCATGCAAGCATAAATGAAGATCTAGATTGTTCTCAATTTCACTCTAATCATAACAAGTAAAAATACCTATTTTGAAGTAAAATATGGAATTTAAAATGTAGGAAGAAGCCCTGGGTCATGTTAGCATGTTTTCCTTCAAAAATTATTTTTAAGGGACTGGGCTGTTCATGTTAATTATTTCTTAAATAGATTATTAAAATATTTATTGGATGCTGGTAAGCTGTTTAGTTCAAATAACCATAATTAATTATGGTTCAGTCCTTCACAGATATTCCACTGTCTTGGGATGGGTGCGTGAGAGACAGACATACATAACCTTGAAGCATCTGATGAGATTTCTGTATTAAGAAGTGCAGTAACCTGAAATTAAGGAATTAGCCTGCAGTTCTGCACATACACATGCTTTATTTTTGCCATGTGATTCCTTCAATTTACCTAAATTTGGGTCCAGAAAAAATGTCTAATTGTATACATACATAAGAATTTGCAAGCTTGTAGCCTTGAGCTATGAATATTATCAAAATACTACACATTGATTATGAGGATAAATGTTCAAAAATACCAAAGAAAATGATAACAAAGGCTAACCTTGCTCCTTGTGACCTGGCAAATACTCCTGCAGGCCAGGAGGTATAGTGGTATGAAGCCCAGTGACAATGATGTCATTTGTTGCTTCACAATTTTAAAGAATTCATTTATGGTGAACAGCTTGGTGCATTAATTTTACCATATTATGGTATATGAAGAACATGTAGTGGTGATACTATGTTTCTTTCTATGAAAAGTATATTGGTGCTTTAAGACTGAAAAGCTGTTAAACTTTATTTTTGGTGTATTTTGTTGTTGAATTTATTTCACTCCAACTTGTAAACTTATTCATATTCTTCATATTTCAGAATACTATATTCTGCCTTCTCTTTTGCTACATGTACTACCTCATGTAGTTAGGCAAGCTTTGTTAGTTTTTTTAATCTGTTTTGAATAAAACTAATTTACATTGTAAGAATACTTTTACTGCTTTTATTTTTTGTTTGTCCTGATTCAAGAGAAAGAAATTAACAGCCACCCAAAATGTATGTCTTTTTTTGGTTTTCTGACCTAAATATTGCAAGCAGCCATAGTCTGAGGTTCTAAAAGCTGTAAAGGCAGTTTAGACACAAACTTCCACTAATTGCATCAGAAGTCTTATGGATAAATCACATTTTTTCAAGTTTTGACCAGGGTCAAATCGATGAGGGAGACAAAGAGTCTTTTATGTATAACCCTTTTTTTTTTCTGCAAGTGGTGGCCACTGAAAGAAGCTTTCATATAGATTTTGCAATACTGGCATTAACCATTTTTCAGGATTGAAACCAAAGTGCAAGTAGACTTCGACTGTGATGAATCTCCAAGTCAGTCAAAGGCTTGAAATAGAGTTGCACCACCTTTTCTCAAAAGCACCAAAGCAGGAACACAGAAAGGTTTTGCAGTACCTGCAGTTAGGATTATCAGAAGATAAATGCAGTAAGACTGCCCTTGAAATTAGAGACACACAGTACTACTGAGGGAGGCATTCAAAACAAAACGTTTTGACTGCAGCAATAGTGTCCCTTCCCAAACAGGCAGGATGCTTCCTCGCAACCTGGCCTTGCCATCTAGCAGCTCTCCATGTCCCCTGCCTGGCCTGTGATGCCCAGCAGTCTCCTCAGAACCCCTGGTAAACCTGTGGGGTGCCGTGGACTTCGGGTCCATGCACCAGGCAGCAGAGTGCATCCCTTCCTGTGGGCAGTGCAGAGCCTGCGGGGAGGAAAAGAGCAAGGCAGTCACACCTTCAGTCATAACCACAACTTCCTTGCTTTGGGTAGAGGGATGGATGGAATCATACGTGGAAACACAATTGCCACAGCAAATTTCTGTCTTTTTCCTCCATTTTTTTCTGGTGGCCTTTTTTTTGTTGTTCTGTATATCTTTGCTTCCTCTTTTCTGTCATCTGTAAAGTCCAGTCTGCGTTTCCTGGAAGTTCCTGTGCAGTGGGGCAGGGGTGGACCCTTGGGGCCATAACAATAAAATTTGTGCTTGGTGGGAGGAGAAAGAGAGATAACTGCAACATTCCATGTGTGAATAATTGCTGTGAGCAGCTCTACTAATCAACAGAGTGACAAGAAGAAAGTTACTCACCACCACCCTTTCTCCTCACATATTCTGTTGCCCAAATTTTTGGAGTTCTCTTGCTTTCCCACATGCAATGACTATCCTATTCTTATCTAAATATTCCAGCTAACACTGGCTTCTTGAGAAATATTCTTCTGTATTTACTGTAAGTAATAAGTTAATGAGTAGACATTTCCAGACAGTTGTAGAATGGGAGCTACATACCCATTAGAATGGGTATTTCTGTCTGCAGCAGAAGCAATTTTAGGCCACATGCTCACAACTAATTCACAGAAAGCCCAAAAGAGTAACTAACAGTATTGGAAAACTTATTGTTGCCTAATGAAAAAAAACACACAAGAAGGTCAATTTTTAAATTCTGAAGAATGTTTGGTTAACTGAACAGTTAGAAAATTGTGTTCTGAACTTGAAATGAAAAGGATAATCAGTAAGGGAGTAAACCTTAATTAATGCTATTCATAATATTTAGCTTTCCTCTCAGGGGAGACCTAGAAATAGCCAACAAGAATTATTACAACTTATATATAACAAAAATGTATTAATACATTGATAGTGTTAATGTGTTAATACACTAATAGTGTTCTAATATTTACCATTCATAATTTTTGAAAGGGCTAAAATTCCAAGAAATGTAAGCCTGATAAGTACAGTTGGCCCTTAAGGGCGTATATGAAGCAGAAAGATACATATGAACCTTTTCCCACAGTCTTGTGATATTTCCTAATAAGACTTGCTTCATGAGGAGTCTTTTCCAAAGAAGTGCATAGGAATTATTTGGAGAGGAGTCAAGCATTTGTCAAGCATAGCTCATTTGCTTGGTGAGCTGTTCAGTAAGGACCCAGTTGATGCATTGCTCTGCTGTGCTGAGTCCTGTCCAGCCAAAGTAGCTGATTTCACAACTAAAGTGGTCGGACCCAAACAGACGGTTCTTTTAACAGTTGCTCACCATATGGAGAGCTATGTGAGGATACTCTGGCTTTAGGGAACTTGGGACTCATAGTACTAGCTGGACATGAACTAAGGAAACTTAAAAAACATTTCCTAAAATGTGGATGCTGAGGAATTTTTAATTAAAGAGTTCACAAACTTCCTTGTCTCTGATTTCTGCATAGGGGACAGTCTGATCTAGAAATTTTACACAAAGTGATTTTGAAACCAAGCCTGAAGCACAGGTTGGGATAACCTGTGTGTAAGTTCACAGTTTTTGAACTGAAGAAATAGATTGAAGTTTTATGTAAATGTCAAGGGTGTCAGCTGTCTATGGATTGTCGGATTTGAAAGAGGAAAATAACATCAGCTTTTTTTGTATGTATTGATACATATGTTCAGGAAAATGCATGATCCTTTACTTCATATAGCAGAGATGTAACCAAGTTACTCACATTAACAGTGTCTTCTGTGTGGGAATTGCTTTTGAAGTATGTTTTGAATTTGGCTTAAAAGTCAGATAACCCAGATTCCTGTGAATACACAAGGGAGGGTTTATTTACTGCAATTTCTGTAGTCATACAAAGGGCAAGATTTAGAAACATAAATATTTGGAAGTTACAAAGATTATTCATACAGTGCAATATTCTGTTCAGAAGTGCATATAAATACTGTATGAAATACTTTACTGTCACACTTCTATGGCTTAAGGGTTTTTATAGCAACTGTGGAACTCTAGGGAATTTTACAAGGAGTGAAAAGGCTGAAGATTTTTGTTTCATTCAGTGTATAATATGCATCTTAGCTTTAGATATGCAGATGACAGCACATTTTTAACACTCAGAAAATTGCATATGATTTTATAAAAACAGGCATTGTGATTATGGGAAAGGAAGCCATGCTCTCAGTCTTAGCTTTAGCCTGTCTTTGCTGTCAAAAATGAATGATGGAAATAGTATTTTATATATGGTCATTATTTATATTATTGATATTATTGTTAGTAAAGCAGAAGTCCTTGACATGACAAGTGAAAATACAATAAAATGTGATTCCTGCTCCATGTTAGCATAGGATGACAACGTGACACCTGAAATTTGCTATCAGCTGTTCAATGATCTGTGCTGTCTTATTCATCTTAGCCTATTTGCTAGGAGACAGATGCCTACATCATTAAACCATCATAGCATTTTGTAAAAAGTGCTAATAATGAGTGTTAAATGTTTCAGAAGCTGGCAAAGCCCCCCAGTCAGATCAGCTTGGTATGACAAGGCACAGGAAAATATAAGAGACTGTAGTGGGTTGGTTCGCATTTGTCCCTTCTGTGAGATAAGGAAAGGAAGGAGGAAAGTCAAGAACCAAAATGGCCAGCCATGATGCTCCTATGTGTTACTGTCCGCATTGATTCCTGCAATAATCACCCCAGTTATTCAATTCAGTATCTGTCCCCAGTGCTCTGTCCAATATTGGTTTTGTCTTTGCTAACAATGGGGTTAGTGCCTGAGGGCTGGCAGCAAAGCTGTTGCTTAAAAAACTCAGATACGCTGGCCAAACAACACTATGTCTTAGTAGGCACACAAAAGACTTCAGTTGCCAATATCAGTAACTCTTGGGCTTTTAAATCTCCAAATTTAATTTAAAGCATAAGCATTTATAACAATATTAGCAATAATCTTGAAATCTATTTAATACAAAGTCTGGCTATGCAGTTTAAAATCTTTATTTGATGTGTTTGCAGTTATTTCTGAGTGAATGATTTTCTATGACAATATCCGTATTAAGAGTATGATTTTAGAATAAATACAAGAACTTGCATTTAGATTTGCTCACATATATGCAAGCGGAGAAACACATAAGACTTTGTAGAAATACTAATTCTTTTTAGGATCCTCAAGAAATTAAAAGTGCTAGGAAGTAGTAAGGCTTCTGAACAACCTACACAGTTTGAAAAACAAGTACTTCAGTGGCTTAATTATTCACTTAGGCTTGTTTATATGCAATGTAAATAGCAAGCTGGCTGTGACTTCTTATAAATTGCTGCTACTGTACATCCCAAAGATAAATTGGAAACAGTTGCTAAATAAATCTCCCTGTAGTCAGTTCAATCTTCATTCCGTGTTTATCTGTTGAAATCCATCTGTTTCTGGTTGGTGGTTGTTTGCTTACTGAAGATCATGTCCTCTGAATAAGTATTTCTTTCATTGTGTCAGAACAGCTCCAAGACCTTTGGGGCTGCGGGCTGCACTGAACAAAGAAACAGAGCAATCATTTTATGCAAAAGGACTTAGTCTCAGATTTTGGATTTAGCTCAGTTCAGTACACAAAGAAGTGCATTGTATGAATTGATTTAGTACTTACTGTACAGGAGGTGATAGTCCTATTCCAGCTATAAAACTGAGCCAAGGAATAATTTCATGAAATGCTTTGAACCCCTCTCTCTTATCCAATAAAAGTTGTGGGGTAAAGTAGATCAGTTTGCCTTTTTAAATAACAGGAATAGGTAGACAAATGCATTTGATGGCTTATTAATAAAGGCCTGCCCTTCTGCCAGTGATTGAGGGTTTGTGCATGTTATACCAAACATGCTTAGTGACACGCAGAGGGTGCACATGCTGTGGTTTTTTTTGCTTGGCACTAATATTAAAAGGGTTTAAATATGGACACTTCTCTGGCAAGTTTTAAAGCATTTTAAAGCAGTTTTCTAAAGTTACAAGGCAATTAACTTCTAATTTGCTATTGTTTTGTAATGTGTAAAGATTTGTTCTAGAAATAAGGAAGTCACACCTTGACTGAGCTGCACTGTTGTGTCTACTACACAATAAAAGTATTGTTCTTTCTTTTCTGCTAATGCTTAAATTCAATTTGTAGTTTTCATTACAATTCCTGGAGAAGTACAGTCCAGTCGAAACACCTAAATATACTTGAGGAAAATCATCATCTCTACCAAAGTCTCTTAGAAGACATTAAGCTCTTATTTATCTCGATCAGTACAGCACCTAAACAGCAACTCAGAACCACTCCTATAAAAATGTCAGTCTATGACTCCTGAAAAGGCTGAGATTCCAACCTAGCTTCTTGTTTAACATAAGTCAAAGGTATGGAAAAACGTTTAGCAAGGAAGGTGAGACAAATTTGCAGTAAAAGCTAGAATAGCTGAGGTATCAAAGAGTATGAGAAATGCCTCTTAAGGAAAGCAGGGCACTTTGATCTATCAGGAGATGAACCTATGTGCATGTATCACATGATCCATGAGCTGATTGAGCTCAATACTTTAAAACTGTCAGTTTACTATCCCAAACCAAATAACCTTTAACTAACATCTCAAAGCTCTTTGGGTTGTGGTTTTTTTTTGTTTGTAAAATTAGGCAAATACTGAGTTCAGGGGGACTGAGAATGAGAATTTTTCTGTAGTTTGACTGGTAGGGGCATAAGAACTTGGTGAGGTATACTGATGTACAGAAATCTGATGCAAATTTTCAAGTTCACTCACAAGAACCTTAACTCTCTGAAAACAGTTCTCTTGTGAGGTTTATTCTTTCTGCCAACGAAACATTTAAATGTGTATCCATTTGAGTTACATTTCCTTGTTTTGTAGGATTGGCAAAAGAAATTGATTTGCCATTAGTTTTAACAAATGTGGGTCTGAAGTAATTTGGTGATAGCTGTAAGGTGAAATAAGAAATATCCCTCATTGTATTTCCAAAAAATTTCTCTATGCCTTGAAACTGCTTATAATACAGAGCTACAGCTCTCAGTATTCTCTAGTGAAGTAAAGACTACTGTGGATCTTCCACCTTTAAGAACTATTCTAAGAGTCAGGAGGTGATGGATGCTAAAGATGAGATGGAGGGTTGTTTTATAATTTTGCCATAAGACGTTTCCCAAATTGCTTAGATCAGTTAGCAAGTACATCTTCATATCTTCTAAACAGAACAGTCTCTTAATTTCTAGAGTTAGATATTTAATTATTTAAATCTGTAGATATAAAGGTGCCAAACCATAATTTTATTTTAAATCATTTATGAGAACTTAAAACTTAATTTACATTCCTGTAGTCTGTTCCACTCAAAACTCTTCTCTTTGCTTGTTCTTCCCAATCTTTATTTCACTGTGTATCTCTGCCAGTTTTGTCAGAAATACTCTCCTGACGTATGTATTTCTAGGCAGCAGTGTGTTAGGACTGAAAATCCAGAGAATATGGATGGGTAAAAAGTTATAAAAGTTGTAATAATATGTGGGTTATCCTCACACTGCAAGGAAAGTAATCTGCTTTTGGGGAATGCAGTTCATTTTTCCCAAAAGCCAGTGTAAAAGAAATAGCATATTTCAACCTACTGACTAACTGATACATGTTAGTGAAGGACTTGTTATTCAGTAAAACTTCTGGGGTTGACCCTGGAGTTACGAAAAGTATCTGCACGTTTGAAGTTGCTACCCAACTCTAGTAACTCATGCCTAGTGACAGAAGTGACTGTGAAATAGAGGCAGTGTCTCTCCTCCCACCTAACCCAGCTGCTTTTGTGTCTCAGCAAGAGCATAAATGCCTCTTTTCCTTCTTAGTCAAAGGTGGGAGTTTCAAAAGAAGAGAAAATCTTGAGAGGATGTCTGTGGTGATACCACTCTGCACAGCAGGGCTGGAGGGATGGCAGGCTCCTTGCAGGGCTCTGTCACTGGAAATGCTCATGTGAAATCACAGAGAGAGGAAGAGAGAGAGGGAGAGAGGGAAGGAGTCCTGCCATAGCAGGAGCATGTACAAGGAAGCATGACAACAAAGGCATCTTCAGCACTGTAATAATAATGACAAAAGACAGTTTTTGTGCATTAGGAAATTTAGCAAGAAGTATTATGAAGTGATCAAGCTCTTTATTGCTAGTTATAATGGTGCAAATTTGAAAAATGAGAGGTTGGATTATCTTTTTAGTTAAACTGGTGTAAGTCATTTGACAGAATAATCACACCAATGTCTGTGATGATCTTCAAAAAGTGGAATAAGGATGGATAGCTTTTCTTTCCCTAATAATAATACTTCAGCTGTTAAAAAATCATGACATCATGATAAAATTTGGGCTGTGTTGGTGTTTCAAATGATTTTAGTGGAAGAAAGGTCAGCATTGCCTTTTCTGAATGATGTCTAATGTTGGTTCTAGGTGCTATAATATGAAGAGACCTTTATAAAAAGGTAGCTAATCCACTTCACTGGGACATTCAAGTGGAGCATGATCACGGAATCAGGGAATGGCTGAGGTGGGAGGGTACCTCTTTAGGTCATCCAGTTCAGACCCCTGCTCAAGCAGGGCACCTACAGCTGGTTGCGCAGAACCATGTCCAGACAGTTTTTGAGTGTCCCCAAGGATGGGGACTCCGCAGCCTCCCTGGGCACCCTGTGCCAATGCTCAGTCATCCTCACAGTAAAAATTTGTTTTCTGATGTTTGGAAGGAACCTCTAGTGTTTCAATGTGTGTCCATTAACTCTGATCCTGTCACTGGGCACCACTGAAAATAGCCTGGCTCTGTCCTCTTTGCATCCTCCCTTCAGGTATTTGTAGACATTGACAAGGTCCTTCTGAGCCTTCTCTTCTCTAGGCTGAACAGTCCCAGGCCTCTCAGCTGTTCCTCATTGGAGAGAAGCTCCAGTGCCTTAATCATCTGTGTGGCCTCTTGTTGGACTCTCTTCAGTATGTCCATGTCTCTCCTATAATGAGTAGCCCAGACCTGGACCCATCACTGCAGATGTGGTTTCTCCAGGGCTGAGTAGGGGGGCAGGATCACCTCCCTCCATCTGCTGGCAACACTCCTCCTAATGCAGCCCAGAACACCATTGGCCTTCTTTGCAACCGGGGGAACATTGCTGGCTCATGTCCAACTTGGTGTCCACCAGAGCCCCCAGGTTCTCTTCTCCAAGGCTGCTTTCCAGCTGGGTGTCCCCCAGTATATATTGGTGCACAGAGTTGTTCCACTTCAGTTGCAGGACGGTGAAGTATGACCTGGCACTTCAGCCACTCCTCCAAGTTCGTGTCATCAGCAAACTTGCTGAGAATATGCTGTCCCACTTCATCTAAATCATTAATAAAGATGTTAAGCAGGCTTAGAGCCAGCATAGATGCCTGGAGAACACTGGCCTCCAATGATACTTTGTGCCACTGATAACTCTCTGGATGCCGCTATTCATACAGTTTTTAATCTACCTCACTCTGCTTGTCGAGGCTGTAATTCATTAAGCTTCTCTGCAGGGGTCTTAAGGCAGACGGTGTTGATCTATTGACAGAAAGTATCCTCTTTATACCTTGCCTCTAGTGCTTCTTACTAGTCTGCAATTAATCTGCTTAACCAGTGGCTGCAGGATCAGGAAGTTTAATTCACGGATTAGTAGGGATTAGTTGATGCTTTTCATTCTTTAGGCGGGGGCAGTCTACAGACACTGGCAAACACTATTCTTGATGTTCTAGATATATAAATATATATATATGTGCAGTCATATTTTCTTATTATTTTCCATAAAAAAACCCTTTCAGTCTCATCATATGACTCTTCAAGCTGGATGTATGTCCGTGACCTTCATACAGCTCTAAACAGTGTCCCAAATTTCCACTGTCAGGAGCCCAAAATACCCACCTCAGAACATGTCCTTTACAAAATGGAACAGTAGGCTGAAAGTGATGAGCAGTTTTGCTATTTCAGGTGGCTGTTACTCAGTCTTGTAATCACTGACATACTCAAAGCATTGTGTCAGTCTAACCATGCCTATTTGCATCAGCTAAAGGCACAACTCAGAAGACAGTGTAAAAGTGGGAAGTGTTGCAGTACCATGAGATAAGACAAAACTCTGTAAAAAGCAGAGTTTTTTTCTACATTATATCCCTAAACTAAGCAGAGAGATTTGAGTGTGATCAATGAACTGATTTGAGAAAAATGTTTATCTGATTTCACCAGAACAGCTCTTTGTGGAACAGAGGAAGTGAAGCACCTTGGTTTAGAAATGTTTGAGGAAGTAGCATGAATTATAG
The DNA here is from genome assembly GCA_013397175.1 of Platysteira castanea. Classification (NCBI taxonomy): domain Eukaryota; kingdom Metazoa; phylum Chordata; class Aves; order Passeriformes; genus Platysteira; species Platysteira castanea. The sequence continues at coordinate 717,681 of VYXC01010327.1, read as the reverse complement.
AACATTCAAAACAGTAAGAAATCACTTCAGAGGAAAAAAAATACTAACAAAGAGGTGTACAGATTATTCAAAATACTTTGCTTCTCTATCACATAAGAATGACTGACTTTCATTTTACTTAAACAGCTTGAGTAGAAGTGTTTATAATTCCATGAGGAGGCTTAATCTTAGATCTTGCTCCTTTCTCTCCACTACACACATTATCTAAACAGTCTTAAAGACCCTGTATGTCTTTCTGGGGTGCTATGCTATGATCCAGTTGGGTGAATCTCTCTGTATGCCAGCTTTTTTACACAGCAAGCCGACTAATGTTGTTAGCCTCTGCTACTGTGAATAAGAATAGTACACAAAGACACAGGAAGATCTTCTGAGCAAGGTACAATTTACTTCAACCAAAGGAATGAAACAGACAGGGGAATGGTCTCATTGCAAGAGGCCTTTCTGCCTCGGATAAGCTTCCCTGCCTTCTCTTACGTGGGCTGGTCTCAAACTTGGCATGCCAAGTTTGGAGATGAAGTTACAGTTCTTTTGGCTTTCAGACAGTCTCTGTGCTTGACACAGCTGACAGCTCCCTTGATCTCTTTCTGCCAGGGCATAAATGCCCTGGCATAATGAATAGGATTTATTGGTTTAAAGGACACAGATTTAGTTAAAAAAAAAAGGATCAGCTAACTTTACTGTCATGTGGAAGAAGCAACTGCCTGTAATGGCCCATTGTCCCAGCTGTCTTTGAGATGCATAGCTGAAACTCTTCTAGCCCTGAAGCTTTTGCTTCATTTTCCACTTTGGCAAACAATCTTAGTCAAGAAAAACAACACCAACATTTTTTCACAGTGATTTTTGAAAGCTCAAGCCAAATTATCAGCGGGCGTCAATAAGGTCAGCTGTCTTGACCTCAAGGAAAATTTGCAAATTTACATGAGCTGATGGTATAGTTTAGAATTCTAAAGTTATAGTCTTCAAAAACACGCAAAAAATAAACATTAACAAAGCTTTTTAAAAGGACAACTAAATTGGTTTCATAGTCTGTCACCTCCATAAACTTACACAACAGAGCATGCATGATTTCCTGTTCCCAGGCTCATTTCCTGGTCAACAACACAAAATGGTAATGCAGGAAGCAAACAAAACTCTCTTTAAATTGATGGTATTTTTAAAAAAATTACTGCTATTGAAATAAATGTTTCATGAATACCTGCTTGTACAATGGAGCATATCTCTTCCAGTATGAAGGTTTCAGGAAATAAAGCAGGAAAGAATTGGATTTGCTGCATGGATGGGACAGAAACTCTAGCTTGCACCATGAAGTAATTTTACTGTCATAAATTTTCTTTGACTGAGAGAGAAGCTCTTTTGGCAACCCCTGCAGAGCCCCCAGCACACAACCTATTTATGCAAGCTGCACTCAGAGCCAGGATTTAAGCTAAGCACAGTAAAAATAATTGGTAATGTAAAAAGCCAGGTGTTTAGAGCAGTCTCATGCAAACTAATAGGTACTCATTTTATAGGTGTGTCCTGGTGAGCCAGTTCTAGAGGATATTTTGCCTGGCCCCAAAATGTGCCAAATCCCATGGGAGTGCTCTCATTTTTTTCTTTGAATCTAGTAAATGTTTAGGGGGACTGAACAAGAACCTCTTTAAATTAGTTGTGTGGATTTAGTCTTTGCTATTATTTGGTGGAATATAGATTACATTCTATGGATATGTATGGTATAGCAGAACCCAAACCACTCCTCAGCATTGCTTCAGGAACACTCAGAAGGCAAAATATACACACCTCTTTTTTTTCTCTATACTGGGGCAAAAATCTAATGATGCAAAGGGTCCTAAGTGAAACTGAAGGAAGTAACAATGGTGGTGTTTTATTTTGTAGGTACACATAGGGGTACTCATATGTGGTTTTTGGTACATAACCTGTACATTTAGGGACAAATTTTCTAAAAAAATCTGATTTCTGGAATACATGGTTAGAAACTACAAGGAGGTACATAAAACCGAGTAAAACTACTTCATGCACCTAGTCCTTTGGAAAATCTATCCCTTGTAGAAGGCACTAGATAAGATCAGAGGTATTTTGAAAACCTAATAATTTCAGTACATAATTCTGGGGAAAAATAGCTATTGAATCATGAACATATTTAAACTATATTATGAAACAATGTGATAGTCATATTTTTTCTTGTTTGTTTCCATTAGCCTTTTAGAAAACCAGTATATGTATGTATGTGTTTATATAAATATGCAGAAACTATTAAGGAGTAGGGAAAGGAAGACAATAAGAGAGAAAGACAAAAAAAGAGGAAATACATCTTTTATAGTCTGGCAGAATTATTTCTGTATTAAAATAGGTACGACAATTTTTGCATTCTGTTGGAATGGATAACCAGAGCCATTTGGCAATCAGAGAGTAAGTAAAATGTGCTAACAATTGGCCTGGCATTTACTTCTTTGAAATCAAACCATTTGAACACTGGAAAAATATTATACTATTATTTGCTGAGATGGTTGTCAAATTTCAGTAATAACTTTTTACATGGAATACTGTAATTCATGTAAGCACTATTAACATCACATTTCAGAGTCACAGAAGGCTGAGCTCAGAAGGAATCTCTGGAGGTGTTCTGGTCCTCTGCTCAAGCAGGGCCATCTAGAGCCTGTTGCCCAGGACCATGACAGCTTTTGAATATTTCCAAGGATAGAGGCTCCACAGCCTCTGAGGGCAGCCTGTGCCAGTGCTCCATCATTTAATGCAGACATGCAACAGAAAACAATGTATGCAGCTCACTACCACTTTCAAGGGGCAAAAGTGAATATTGTCCTGCTTGAGAAATAAGTAGGAGCTCATGATCAATTTTGAAATAGAATTTGCTTATTTTCTTTTCCATTAGTGACTATGCCAACATTTGCGTTTTCTAAAATGTCATCACTCACACAGTCTTTTGTCCACACATTAACATCCTCAATATTTGGAGGGCTCCTGAAGGGGTTGTTTAAATTGCATATGATTATTTCTATCCCCACTGGCAGTGTTTCCATTTTGTTTGAATGTATAAGCAATCCAATATAATTTTGATTTTGTTGTTGCCAGGCTCAGTAAAAATAAAATCAGAGCTACAAAGTTTGCATGCACAGCAAAAGTAGGTGTAATTATATGAGAGGTAAAATCAAATAGGCAAATTTGAATGAAGGCAAAATCATTTGTAAATGGGGTAAGATGAATCTCTAACAATGTTTAAGGGGGAAAGAAGTATGCTAACCTTTATAATAATATCTTTAAACCCCTTAAATTTTATACAGAAGGAAAAGAAATCTACAGTTTCTGCATAAACCACTTCTTGCTATTGAAGAAGAAAAGTTATTGAAATGAATATTACCATTTGACTGGAACTTGCCTGGGCAAGGTTTTATGGGCTACAACAGAACATTTATCTTGATATATTTGAATTGCTAGTATTTTAATGTAGTTCTTCCACACTTATTTGAGAATGAAATTCCTGGATTTGGCATAATTAAAATTACTATCAATAACTTAAAAAAAATACCTTTAAAGAAGCTTGGGCAGGGATAAGTATGTCCACCTGTTGTGTCATTGGAAGACACATCTTCCCTTATACGAGCATAACTCCTCCAGTTAGAGAAGGTACCATACACTGGTGGTGGGTCAAAAGGCTGCCACTGATGTTCACTGCTCCCTTTTATCTGACCACCTGGAAATCATCAGCTTCTGGACTTTTAGACTATTGGTCACCCGTGAGCCAGAAGATCCCTTAACAGTGGGGGCTCCCTGGGGGTGGCCAGGGCAGGGCCTGGAAACCCATCCAGGAGCAGGGCGTTATCAGGCTGGGCATGGTGACAGTGGGGCTGCAAAGCTTCAGCTTCTTGCACCACGCCAGATTTCATCTCCTGTGGTCAGACCACAGGTCCAATGATCTTGAAGCTGTCTACAAAAGGATCTCAGCTGTGCCCTAAAGCTATGCTAAAATGGAGGACCACAAAAAGGCAACAAGATGATGGGTGGCTGCAGCAGTTTCAAAACACATCAGTTCTAAAACTGATTTTTTTTTTTTTTTTTTTTTTAATTTTTTTTTGGTCAGAAGGTATTTCCTAATAAAGATTATCCAGTAAAAGTAAGTGCTTTGCTTTTGGAGATTGACTTTTCCCATTCTATCTGCTACATCTTCTGCAAGATATCATTTTCCAGCAGAGTCCCTTGAAAAGTGTTCTTGTTCTGAAACTGATCCAAGTATATTATTAATATTTACCTTCTACTATCTTCTTGTACTTCATGCAAGACTAAGAAAATTGTTCCGTATATGAAGCTACACTTCCTTCCTTTCTCTTTTCTTCATTCTATCTAAACTCTAGCCTCCTGTGATATATAACTTTAAAAATAGGGAGGATACATATGACAAAGAGTTAGGTCTTGCAGAATGCATTATGCCCTGAGAGATGCAGTTACTTACTGGAATGTAAATTGTTAAGTATTCAACTAGGCCCTTCTTCAAGAGAACCAGTTACTGTCAATGTCACGTTCAGCTAGCAGAAGAGGTGGAGTTTTTTAAATGCCTGTTGAGTTCTCACTGAATGTAGAGCTTCTCTTCTTAGTAAAGTTGCTCAAAAAAAGTTTTTTTCTGGTACCCAAAATCCCCTCTAATACTGATGAAACCTCAGTAGATAAATAAAACGAACTATCAAATTACACTGAAGTAACTGGGAGACAGATTAGACACTTTACTACTCATTTTCTTTTCCCCTCTTTGGTACTTTATCCCTAAGGTTGGAGAGTGTGCATTGAGCAGGCATCCGTTTGTGTTCAGCTCTACTGCTTTGTGCTTCTGAACAAGCCAGCTACTGAAAAATCATTGAAATTCCCGTCAGATCCATAGCCTTTTCCAGATATAGGGCTGTACAGTAAGCACTTAACATGGTCTTTTTGGAAAGAAGAGTCAATAACACCATCATATACATTCATTTAGTTATAGTAGGGTTGGCTATCACCCATGAAACATGTAATTAAGAATATTTTTCATCAGTAAGTCTCCATGCAGCCTAGCAAATAAGAAGCATACTTACTGACTACTGTGCTCAGTGCCTGGTTCAGAAAACATTTAGAGACAAATGCCAGGCATGCAATACCTGCTAGTAAGACCCCTTTGTGATATAAGTTTATTTAAAAGATGTGAACAGGTTTCTTGTTTAACAGATAAGGTCTTCAGCATTAGTTAATGACACAGCATTTACTGCCTTTAGTTCAAATATTTTTGAGTGGTCTGAGGTGGCAGTCACATTACTAAATGGGGCCTTTAAACAGTAATGTGAATACTTGGGGTGGGGGCAGTTGTGGGGAGTTGATTCCCTTGGATATTGTAGTTAGCACTAGTTAATGGAAAAGCACCAGCTGATCCTTGCTTTTGAGCAAGACATTGACCTCAGTTTAAACTCTTAAGGCAAGATACAGAATCTTACATTTTCTAAAGAAAATGTCAAAAATTAGGTATTTGAATACAATTTTGGGCAAATGAGTGATTAAGTCAACATTCACTGCTTTTGATCACCAGGGGTTCTTTGTGAATTTAAATTCTTATGGGAACACAAAAAGTAAGCAAATCTAAATAAACATTTATTTTTCTTTGATTTTTGTAATTTACATTTGTTTTGTATATGTTGTGTTTAACTCCAGTAGGCAGCTAATGCACTACACACCCCCTTACTCACTCCCCTGCAGTGCAATAAGGGACAGAATCGGAGAAGCCAGAGTGAGACAACTTGAGGGTTGAGATAAAGACATTTTAATAAGGACAGAAAAAGCCACACAAGCAAGCAAACCAAAACAAGGAATTTATTTACCTCTTTGGGCTCCATCAGTTATGTTGATCACTCGGGACAGGAGAGGTGATGTGTTGCACTAAAGTTACTGGGCAATAAAACCAGCTCTGGTCAGGCTACTGCTGCTCTTGCGCTGCTTCGCATGAGGAGCATTCTCCATTTATGCCCAATAAGTTCTGGCCACCAAACTAGTAGGCACTAGAATTTCACAAAAATAAAATTGTGAGGAGGAAGCAGGTTTTGACCACAATAGATATATTCTCTATCCATGCAAAAAGGGCAAATATTTACTCTTAATCTCTAAAACCTCTTTTTCACACTTAATTATAGAATTGATTATAGAAGAATGCTGGCTGTCCAGAAACAGGATTAATCATTTAGACAATATATGATAAATTGAGCTTTTACAGACGGAATGTTCACAAAGGGGATACCTATATTAGTGACAGAGTGCAGAGAAGGGTTATTTCTGGTGTGAATTTGCCTTGTATCTCCACTTGGAGTCTTTCTGTATACTCTGAAGTGTATTACTGGTGCTCTGAAGACGTACCTTTTGATGGAAACAAGGTTGAAACCATCTCCCTAAGTGCTATCCAGAATGCCCTCCTTCCAATGTTTACATGAAGTTTTTCATCAATTTTCTCATTATTAATATATGGTATGAAATATAACTAGGAACTGACAGAAACTTTCCTGGTCACAAAAATGTGATATAGACATTTGGTCTTGAAACCATAACAAATCACAGGAAATCAAACCTGTTGTCTGCACCATTTGCAGAGGGAGACATCCCAAGAGTACCAATGGGGAATTTCTCCATTTGGTTCAATTGATTATGAGCTCCTGGTACAAAGCTCGATCATACTGGACTCCTATACTACAATCAAGTGACCACTTGCAAGGATAAAGTCAATTTCTGCATTAAATTAGCAAACAATAAGCAAGACAGAAGTAAGATCAAAGGACAGTATGCTCAAGATTCAAGATCTAATGAAAGCATGCTCAGATTATTTCTTTTTGAGTGGGTAATTCTTTGTAACCTGGTAAAAAAGGACTCAGTTTCCCATTTCTGCAGCTTTGAAAGTATTACAGAATCCAGGAAGATCAACTTCCGATATAAAGGATTTGGAAAACTCCAGTTATTGTGAATGCTGCTATGTGTAAATGATTGAAGAATACAGAAGATACACTGTACTCATCCTCTTCCTAGACTGCTTGAAGTGCTTTTAATCAGTTCTATAGAACATCATATTTACATGCTTGTCTCTAAATCTGAGAAACTTTCCCTTGGAAAGAGAAAGGCACTTCCAAAGCAAAAAAATGCTTCTGTAAGAAACTCCACTTCTCTCTTCGGGGAGAACCACAGAACTGTAGAATCATTAGGTTGGAAAAGACGGCTAAAATCATCAACGCCAACCTTTAATAAAAGAACAAATGACACAAACCAGAAGTTAGTCATAGCAGATAATAATTGTATCACTTAATGCACAACTGGAAGATACTCAGGTACAATGAACAGGGCATCATTATAGAGCCTGTTTGAAACAGAATAGAAATACAATAATCAGGTAGAATTCACACTTCTTAGATGTACAGAGAAGATGACTTAGAAGAACTGCTCATTTTGTGAATTTTGTGCAATTTTAGTCAGAAACCAACCACCCATGAATACTAACCATCATTGTTTATGACTTACACTTTGCCATGTAATTTTTAATAGCCTCTGTTCTTGTCTTGTCAACAGCTTCATTTAGTAGCTGCCTCATTACTTTTCAAATTATAGGAGAAAGTAATTCAATTTAATAAAAGCTAGTAGCACTTTGAAGTCAATATTGATGTAAAGCTGCAGGGGAAAAGTAGCTAAATTTAATAAAAGCAGCAGTTTCTAAATTAAGCTCTGTGTCATCTATGCTTTAAAATTGTGTTATGCTTACTGTAGATGTAAAATCAAAGATATTTTTCAATTACATACCTGGGTGCCAGCTCTGGAATAGAAAAATTCTGACTAAGGCACAGCAGGGCTGGCTTTTCTGGGTGAAGATTCTAGATGGGATTTAGTTCATCTGTAAAATTAATATTTTATACTAATATAATTGCTAGTACCAAAGGCCAAAGTTGCCCGCAGGTGGAATGCACCCCTGTTTAGACACCAAGCGTAAAGATTGCATTGCTTGCACTACTGGACTTAATAAGCAATACAAGCACCTGTGGTCCTTTTATTGCCCCATGAACAAAGGTGTTAGTAGAATTCACCTCACTGCAGTTACTGAACATTTTGATTGTAGAGGTCAATCAAACCATGAAACTTTGACTTTGCCTCTTGCCCTTTTTATAATAATGGAATATATACTAAAACATCATTAGAATCTTATTCATTCCATAAGAGGAATGAAAGGACTGTTATAAAAATCTCCCTTTAAGAATCTACTTTCCCTCTTCATGTCCTGTGGCTAAGGTTAAAAGACAAAACAAAGATTATGATTCAATTCCTGATACTGAACAATTTTACAAAAGCAGTCTTTCACACCATTTTATGTATTCCATTGACTATGACTAAGGAGATTCTAGGGTAGGAAAGAAAAGTTATCAGAAATATATTTTTAAAACTTGTTTAAGCGCCCTCTGTGAGACTTACATTTATTTCTCTGTATACATCTGAGCATAAATCCTTACCTAGTGATCACTTGCATGCCTGTTTGTAAACCTTTATATAAACAAAAAAACAAAGCTAAAAAAGGTTTTTATTTCAAAACATTTTTTCTTATTTTTATATGGGAGACAAGAAAGAACCTTTTAGTTTATGTCATTTCATTTGCCTATTTCTGGAATTTTTATACTATTTGTTCCCTTGGAGAGTGCCTTTGCCTCTTATTTTGTACTGCTGGTAAAGACTGGTAAGTTCCATTCTTAAACCACAGCAGTTGTTTTCTTTTCTGTATTCTCTAAAGATCATTTATTATACATTTTAAATGACTGTGTGGCAAAATCAATGTGTATTTAGATTTGTGCATGAAATTTGCCCTTATCTACAAAGGTGTGAGTGTCCAAAGCCACTTACCTTGTATTATCTGTTCTTAGGCTGGGCTTAAGTATTTCATTGGTCTTAGACTAATTTGGTACAGTGATGAATGTTGCCATAATTCTAAGTAATAAATTTCTTTTGTGTATCTACACCCTCATACATATTCTCTATACAGAGGGATAATGATACTGCCATAAATTTCATTCTTAAATAGCTTTCTGTGAGGAATATTTACATAGTGAACTGCTCACAGTTTTAGCCGTGTAATAAAAAAATACTGCAATTAAAAAAATTATGTTTAAGGATCTGATGTATGACATAGATGTCATTATTTTCATATTAAAACTGTCTCCACATACATATAATGGAGAATTAACTCAGAGAGTTGTAGTTAATTAACTTTTTAAAAAAGTTCTGGTTTATATTTTAATTGTCTTAAATAGTATTTTATTATTATGGACATAAAAGAATATAAAAAAACCCCAAAACCAAGCAAGCCGTACTTCTCACACCATGTTTGTAAACATGCTCAGTATCCCCAGTAAGAGAAATAATTACCATGTCTGTTAAACTTTTGCAGTTACCCATATGGCAATCTATTCATCTTTACATAGTTGTCTTGAGAGTGGTATTCATTTGATTTAGCTTCACAAGAGGTATAGAATTTCTGTTGTCCAAAGAAAGATGTGTTGGGCTGTATCATTTTATTTCTTTAGACGCTCAGAACGAGTATGTGGGGAAAAACCCCCAAACTTAACCTGACAAAATCTAGATGAATTGAAGAATGCTGTACACGCATGTAACCAACTGAAAAGGCACCTGCACAATTGCACCTGCATGTTCTTAGAACATCTTTACCAACATTTGAATAAATATGAAACTTTGCAGGACCAGATACGTATAGGCAAGATATAGAATCACATTTGACTTGCAACAGATATGTAAGCAAAAAGGGCTTAGGATGTTTATCTAATGTTTGAAGTCCCCCTTACAATTGTCCATTACCAATTTCCTCTGCCATAAAACAGATGTTATCAATTAATAATCAGCATCAGTCACTTGGATATCCCCATTCCTGGAAGTTTTCAAGGCCAGGCTGGATGGGGCTTTGAGTAACCTGGTCTAGTGGAAAATGTCTTTGCCCATGACCGTGGGGGCTGGAACTGGATGATCTTTTAGGCCCCTCCCAGTCCAAAACGTTCTATGATTATACGTTTCTATGTTTTTTAATATACTTAGCCCATACCTTTAACAGCCTCCTGTAGAAGAACTGTTTGGGTATTTTTTCTCTTACACTTTCTTCTTTATTTCAGCTGACAGAAGACAATGTCTGTGTACTGCTCATCATATCTATAGGAAACATACCATACAGAATCAATAAAAACCCAAATAATTTGAGATTTTATTTTTTTTTTTTTTTTTTTTGAGATTCGATTCAGTTTTATGTCTGTGTTTAGGGCGGAAAGACAAAACAGGAAGCAAAAGGAAGGGGAAAAAAAGAATGAAAAAAGAAGGAAAAATAAAGGAATGAAAAAAGAAGGAAAAATAAAGGAATGAAAAAAGAAGAAAAAAAAAAAAGAAGGATCAGTGACTATGTGAAAAATTGTTTGGTATTCCTAGATCTGAATTTCCTCAAAATTTCCTGCATATTACTTTGTGTGTGATACTTTAAAAAATATCTAGCAAGTATACTTCACTGAAGTATTTTAGTAATCATACCTAAGAATATCAGTAATGCTACCTAGCTTCTTTT
>VYXC01010327.1:675120-707069 GCA_013397175.1 Platysteira castanea | reverse complement strand
GGAGGGGAAGGACAACTTTGAGATTAAGAGAAATGAAAAGCTTCTGCAAATTAGATCATTAGCAAAATGTTCATCTTACAGTGTGACACAGGCAGAAAGCAGTGCAGTTAGGACTAGAACTATGTTTCCTGACTTCCAGTCTATTATGCTATTCTCCAAACCTTGGCGAGTTTTACATGCTAGTATGAACCTTGACACCTCTTGTCAGTCATATCTGATTGAGTTTCATTTTGTCCACCCAGCGATTTCAAGGATCAGCAAAGTCTTATGGTAGTGAAAAGTTTGCTTTCAATCCATCCCTTTCCTATAGGTAATCTATATGAAAATATATTAAATTCTTTCTAATTCTTTCTACATAGCTAACAATGTTTGAGAGTCTTGTTAAAATGTTTAAAAGAATTTTTTCCAGTTAATTCTTTTAGAAGTTCATGTTTTCAAGCATAAAATATCTTTCAATTTTTTAATACCTTAGATGGCATTGTTGCTATAGAGTTAAAACAATGAAGTTGATTATTTTCAATGGATTTGGTAATTTGGCAGGTGTGGCAAAGGTACATGATCGAGAGAGACACAGATTCCTCTCACTTCCTTTCTTGATCCAGCAGCACAGTAGTTCAGACACAAATTTCCTCAGATGGGTGATCTTCCAAATGTTTTCCCGCTTCAGAAAAATATGTTGGCAAATCTTGGCTTACTCTATGCTAATATGTTCCTGCTTGTTTTACTTCATGGAAAGATCTCAAATTTTTTTATGAAAAGGTGTTTGACACGTCCCATAAGACAGTGCTGTACACTCTACCCAGAGTGAGACTGATTAGATTTTTTTCCACGTCCCTTACTCCAGAACACCATCTTTTCGAATTGTGTCTCCTTATAAATATTCTATTCATGCCCCAGACCTACAGAAAGGCTTTTTTGTCATAAAGGAGAGTGAGTTGCATTTAATTTTGGGGGAAGGAACTGGAATCAAATTTGAGAGGCAGAGAGGACAGGTACAAAAACTTCCCAAAGCTGGCATACCTCTGTCAAAAACTAAGGACATAATGTTACCTGGAATTACTCATGAATGTTAAGATAGAAGGCTTAGCCTTGTGCATTTATTTTCACACTAACAGAGGTGTCAGTTACTGGGAAGCAACTTGGGTGAGAATTTAGTAAGTTTCAGGACTAAAATTTTCAGTATTATTTCCTAAATTTTAAAACCAAAATAGGACTCTTTGTTAGCTTTTTCTTACTTATTTTTGCCTTTTCATAAGTAATAGTAGAATCAGAAGCCAGTAAAATGGAAAAGGGCTTCATCAGTGAATGAGGCAGCATTGTCATACAATAGAGCATTTAAAAATTTTCTGTTGATCTTTCTATTCAATAAGGCCTTCGTTGATAAAGATATTATGGATGATATTTGAAATAATCAGAACTTTTACTATTATCTCAGTTGATGAGGTTTGGGAACAAGCTGATTTAAAACAACTGCAACTTCCTTTGCTTTTCACATCTATATATGCAGGGAATAAAAATGGTTGTGCCATTTGAAACTGCTCTTTGTCTTCTTCAGTCATCGGGCAAATTCCCTTCTAAACTGAGTAGATATAGTGGCTTCAGTCTATCCCATTGTCTGAGTTTTTCTATTCAGGTTCTCCTCTAATTTATGACACTATTTAATAAGTAGTCTCTATTGTGAACAATAATCTTACTGTGTGCTGCCAACTGTACAGAAGGTCTTACACAAGCTGTGGGTGTTACCACTACATAACTACATGCCTTCCATTAGTCATTCTTTTCCTATTCGAGGAATAATCATCAATAGTAAAAACTTGCATCTTTTAGACTGGAAGACTATCAATGGTTTTTACTGCTTAATATCTTCGTCACTTTATCCTCCCAGATATGTGAAAGTATTTACTACACAAAAATGCTGGACTAAAACTGTGTGCTCCATCAGGTTTAGATGGGCGTGGTGCATTATGCCACCAAGGATCTTGTGCTTATGCTTATGCTTAAAAGTGTTTAGCACTTCCAGCCTGGGGAAACAGGGTCAAACACAGCACCTCTACAGTTTAAAGAAATTGCAAAAACCAGTAAAGTTGTGATAGTTCATAACCTCTGAACATATTGTATAATTTGTCTCATTAGAAGAATCAGGGTACATCTAGATCAGTGTTGCTTTCTGCCATATTATATATTATTATACCTTATATATCATATATATAATGTATAATATTTATATACATATATAAATAATTTTAAAGTAAATATTAATATTTTTAAAAATCCCAAGGTTAGGAACTAAGTGAAAGCTAGGAACTCAATGATAGCTTTAAAAAATATGGATGCTTTCATGAGAAAAATAGTTTTTGTGTTGAATGATTNGGTTTAGATGGGCGTGGTGCATTATGCCACCAAGGATCTTGTGCTTATGCTTAAAGTGTTTAGCACTTCCAGCCTGGGGAAACAGGGTCAAACACAGCACCTCTACAGTTTAAAGAAATTGCAAAAACCAGTAAAGTTGTGATAGTTCATAACCTCTGAACATATTGTATAATTTGTCTTATTAGAAGAATCAGGGTACATCTAGATCAGTGTTGCTTTCTGCCATATTATATATTATTATACCTTATATATCATATATATAATATATAATATTTATATACATATATAAATAATTTTAAAGTAAATATTAATATTTTTAAAAATCCCAAGGTTAGGAACTAAGTGAAAGCTAGGAACTCAATGATAGCTTTAAAAAATATGGATGCTTTCATGAGAAAAATAGTTTTTGTGTTGAATGATTGCAGATTGTTTTCATATCCAGACCTGTCCAGCTGGATTTGAAGAGCTGGAAAAAGCAAAGCATTCACTATTTTCATTAATAAAGGCATGAAACAGCATTTGGATTCCGTATCAATTTGTTTTTCCTTACTTTGTGAAAGATGATCTCATGTCTGATGTCTCAGGCACAAACCAGATAATCCTTATACTACTTCTGTATTGGATTAAATTAAACCGACATGAACTTAGGTGTCTGTATGGAGACTTCTGCATACATGCCAGGTCCCACTACAAGCAATAGAAAACTCATCAAAATGTTTAGTAAAGCCAGGAAAGAGATGTAGTTCACCCCAAGTGCACACCTACTGCCTTGTTCCCAAGGAGTGTAGTCATTCCCTTTCTGTGACACGTGGGATACTTTGGGCTTCCTGGGCATCCTGAAGAGGAGGTGGAGGGTCTTCCATAACTCCTGACACTATTTTTATTGTAACATACTATATAAACTATAGAACTGTTATATGCTTGTTATATACCAAATGGTATATGCTACTAGAAGGGTGTTCTTGCAGGTGTAGCTACTCTGTGGCCAGGTCATGGGCTCTAGCATTGCTCTTCCTAACAGTTGATAGGACCTTTTTAGATACTATCTTGGCAAAATATTGGGAAAATAATTGTCCAGAGGTTCTTCCCAATGAGAAAGGGGAAAAGGTCTTTTGAAAGGAAAGACATACAGATGTAGAAAACACAGGAAAGTATTTGTACTCTGGTTGAGTTGTGCAGCATGCCCTCAGTGCTAGAGAATTAAACCTGGGTCCATATGTAGTTTACTAATGAAAATGTTGCATTTATGTCTCATGCCTTTGAAGTCAGATTTAAATGCTCATTATGGATGATCTAATGTTATCATAGAATCAATTTTGGAATAATGAGGTTGGAAAAGATCTCTGAAATCACTGAGTCCAACCTTGATGTCAACTTCTTCTAGCTGTTTTAGGTTATTAAGTGGAAAGCACTGAATTGACATCGAGGAAAATCTTTGTAATGTATCAGCATATCTATATGGCTCTCCAGAGGAAGGACCAGTCATCTACTAGAGGATTTTGGGATAAAAATTTATCCATGTGTACTGAAAACCGTTAATGCCCTTAAAGACAATTCTGTACTTCTGCCAGCTTCCATATGAAAAACCTGTGTGGAGCTTTTAACTGCTTTAGGATTTCTGAACTGCCATAAGCAAGCATAATAGGATAAGTTTCTAGTGTTAAGTACCTGAAGATTTATTTTTTAAATATGAGAAAAACAGTATCTTGAGATCAGTGTTTGGTATCTTCTAGGCTTGAAAGTTTGAACGTAAGAAAATTTCATCTGAGCCTTTCTTATGCTTTCTTTCACTGATTAAGTCATTACTATATATAACACAAAGAACTTACATGGAGCTTTTGCCAAGATGTAATTCTATGGAGTGCCTGTTGATTTTGCATTTAACAAATCATCCTGACAGCAACCGAGTCAAGAGACGATGCAGTGACATATGCGTTTCAATTCAGATATTCTGCCACTTAGCTATTTCTCCGAAGATTGGACCTATTGCTAATGCATTTAGGGACCTCTGAAGAGAGTCTAGGAGTTGATTGCCAAAAAGCCCCCTAGTGAATTACAGTATTTCTAAAAAAATCTGGCTAAGGGCACAAGCATACTTTTTCACTAAAATAATTTTAATCTTACTTCTTGTAAACAATTAAAACATTCAAGCATTTTGACCAAGTACTTCTATCAATCCTTGCTTCCCCCTTCACACTCTATTGCTCATGAATTATCATACAATCCAAATTTTAGCTAAAAAAGCAAGAAATATAATATGGATTTTGGTTGTTTACTTGTATGTTATTGCCTTAGATTAACATTCACAGCCTTCATAAATTCACCATATAGATTAACTATGTGAAGCAGCTTTTCTAGCCATTTTATAGGCATGAGATTCAGGGTATTGTGCTGTACTTCCAGTAGAAAGTCTAGTTGGCATTTGGGAATATTTCATAACTCTCTCAGAGAAGCTGGCTTTCAGCAAAATTACACTAATCTCTTTTAGGGACAATTCTCCCTCTCCCGATACATGGGATGAATGGGTTATTTGCAACAATGTGAAGTAATTATAGTGAAATATTAGAATGTCTAGTAATTAATTGAAATGTGCCCCAGGTCTAGGTAATTTTGCAAGAGAACAGGAGCTAAGCTGAAACAGACAGAGTTTTAGTCAGTTCCTTGGAACTGTCAAAAAAAGGCAGACATCCTGAATGAAATTCCAGCATTACAAATGGATCATATCTAATTATTAATTCAGAGAGTGAGTAACGTGTATTACTGTCTGGAGCTGATGTGTGAAAAAAGTTTGTGTGTTTGCTGGAAGCTTTGTTTTGTAACCTGTGATGTAGTGCCAGGCCTTGGCACGGAAGTGTGGCCCTGATGCCGGCATGCTGATGTGTTTGTATACCTGTGAGAGCAGATAGTCCCAGACAGAGACAGCTCTAACCCTGTGAATGCATTTTAATAAGGGTTTATTTCATATTAACTCTGCTCAGTGACTTCAGCAATGAGAAGTATGTGTGCAATTCAATGTCCATTCTTTATTGTTTTGTCTTTATTTAAATAAATAAATAAAATCCTTGCTGAAATTTATAAATCTTCTACCTACAGCAGGAAGACATAAATATATTGTCTCTGGTTTGTAAATAAAAAGCCTGAGCATCGCAGTTTGTTTTACATCACTTCAGAGAATAATTATTCTTTTTAGAAAAAAATAAGAGATTCTATTTATATGCATTGTATATTCTATTTCCAGTTCCATTCCCCAAAATATTAATATTCACTGCCTATCAGGAAGCATCACTAAGAAATTAAGTATTGCTACTGTAAGAAGCTGCTAAGGACTAGTTTCTTGAAAATATTTGTATGACTGGTCCTTAAGTAAGTGTTTAATGTCTATTGTTTCTGTTGGAAATAAGAACTGCATGTAGGTGTTAGACCTCTAAGCATCATTGAAGTTGAAGGCCTTGTCTAATTTATCTAGCAAGGTCATTGTAGACTCTGGACATATATTTTATTCACAGCATATGAGTTAATCACTACAGCTGCTTTCCACAGCAAATACTGAAAAACAGCTGCATGTAAAAAAAAAAAATCACATGCATCCCTAGAGCATATGAAGTGTGCATCATGCTTTCTCACAGATATTTTAAGAGGATCATTCTCAAATGGCTTTTCCATTCCATTTAAAATTTCTTCTTACAGTCCAGATCCTGTCCTAGAAAACTACTGCCAGAATGATTTTCTGGTGTCAATAAATTAATGATAATTTGCCAGGACACACAAGAAATTTCATTTTGGTAGAATCATTTGGGAGCAGCATTTGTAATGTGCTGTGTGTGTAGCAATTAAGGGCCCTGAGGCAATCGAGGGGAGGGAACCCAAACAACACAACTCTGAAAAAGGAAAAAAAAAAACTTCCTTAGAGAAGACTGTGCACAGTAAGAGCAGAGGGAGCTGAAGCAGAAACATTCCCTAAGCTGCAGAGACCAACTCTGAGTAGCTTGACACTCAACCAAATCTCTTTCAGCATGATATTAATTAGCAACTCACTTAAGTACCAATGTACGTGCTAGAAGCATTACATCATCTGAACCTGTCACTGGCTGTTGAGCAAATAGCTGTGAGGACCGGATACTATTGCAATTTCTTTGAGTCCTTTCATAAAATTCCAAGCATGGATTTCACAGGGAAACTAATGGAGTTTTTCCCCTTCTGCCCCCTCCACGTTATCTCCTCTCCTCATTAGGAACTCTTCTAGCATACATTGAGTGTCAAGCGATGAGGGAAGTGGTAGCATCTAACTCTGCATGCAAATACCAAATTCTTTCCAGTTTTCCTTGAAGCTAATAAAAGACTCCCACTGAAGGAAATGGGAGTTACATAAGAATCTTACACCCTAAAAGAGTAATTATTCTAGACAATGAGCAATCATAAAATTATCATTCAGCAGTGTTTATGCGCATACCTGCCTTTAAGCATGGGCATAAATACCTTTCATTTTGTAATCCATGTAATCATGTACTTACAACATAACCTTTAGGTTCAATATATTTTGCCTCAAAGAACATTAATGAGTTTGTCTCCTGCAGAATTTCAAGAAAGAGTTCCTGCTTCAGAGAGGATCTACTGAAACAAAAATGAAAACATGAAGCCTTTAGAATAGCTTTGTTTACTCAGTTAAATGGTTCATCTTATGAACATGATATACTAGGTTTGATAGGAAGCTGAAGATTTCAGGGTGGTATAGCACGCTTTTTTATTTTCTTTCTTTTCCCCCCCTCATATGAAACTCTCCTCACTTTTGTTTTATCAATATAGAAGTTTGCAGCTTTGTACTGAGAAATCCATAAGGCTTATTTAGCATTTAACAGTGACTAAACTAGGAGAAAGTTATTTGAAAAGTACTATTTCAAAAGCTCTGAGAGAAAAAGCACCACACCTGACATCTGTGGAACATAAAGTGCTATGATGGAGTTACTCAGGATTCTGCAAGGGGAAGTAATTTTCTGGAAAGTCTATAGTATAATGATGATGATGATGTGAGGAGTCTGTGGGCCTGCTGAAGCTTTCTTTCTTAAGTAAAGAGCAGTTGTGTTCAGAATCCCCCTCTGTGTTGGTTAAGAAGTGAAGTGTAACTCTGCAAAGAGATTCAGGTGAATGTGCAAAATTTGTTGGAAAGGCTATAGCAAACTGACTCTAGTATTGAATCATGAATGTTTTGGTGTGGAACTTCCTCACAATAAAAGAGGCTTGAAGTATGAGATCTGCATTGGCAGAGACCTAAACTTAGGATTCTGAAATATTTTTTAACTTAATTGCTTGAACCCCCAAACTATTTCAAATAACAACCCAAAAACGGGTTTAGAATTTTGTAATTTTTATTTGCTTATTTAATTCATTTCCTCAGTATAAGAAATTTAATTAATTTATTGTTTAAAAAGCAGTCAAAATAAGTTCTTTCTTTGTAGCTCTTGACTGATCTTTTGATCAGACAGAAACTTTAGATGAACCAGTCTGCTGCTATGGCTCAGAAGGTATATTCTTTCCAACCAGCAATTTTAAAGCTATTATAACTTTCTGGAAAGGTTATTCTCTAGGTTGAAATCCATCATGTTTATTTCAGTGCGCAGCCATTTCAGAAAGCATTGAGCAGAGTGTCATGTGGATGCATATTATCACATTTGAATCTCACACTGCACATTGAAACAAATTACTCCATGCATTTATATCAATTTGTAATCAAGAAAGTTGTTTGGGCGTTTTTTCCCCTTGCTGGATTTATCTCTTTTTAAACATTTTTATATTACACACATTCAAAAGAGGCACAGAATGCTTTTCCATTTTATGTACAATTACTCACCACAGTTTTTAAGAGCAAAGGATTTTTGTGCAAATAATATGTTAATGCAACATTAGTCATGAGATTTGTTGAGAACTTACCAGCACAAGTCAGAAACTTATCAACCAAATTATGACTCCTGCAGCAATATTAAGTTATCACATTATGCATGTGCAAGACATAAATAAAAGAAGGTACAGTTTATAGAGATATAAAATGCTATGTATAAACAAGATGATGACTTATTGAGAATTAGAGGTCCTGATTCATCTCTGACTTTACTTGGATTAGTTGCAGCTGCTTTGGAAACTGTAATATGAAAATGTGTGATAGCTATCTGATTACTTTTTCATGATAGTGCACATAATGTGGACTATCCCCAAGATATTACACTGAAAACTTCTCTGAAAATGCATCTTGATAGGTTTGTCAACTGATGGATGATAAATAATAATTTTCTCTGGAAAATATTCCGCATAATTTTTTGGGCCATTTTATAATAACTAAAAATTCTGCAAGATTCAGACAAGAAATTTCAAGCTTCAATTATTCATCGTGTAAAATGACACCAAAAATAAAGCGACATTTTAATGCCCCATTAGAGAAAATTGAGATTAATTAATATAATGTCTTAGAGTAACCTGCACTTCATTCCTAGGACGTCTGTTCCTACATATGCTTGCTCACTGGTTTTGATCAAAAGCATGGTAACAGCAGATGCTGGTTGCACAAAGAAATTAAATGGACATTTTAAAAGGAAGTTTAATGCATTTTGGGCTCTATATGTGCCTCAGTGGAGCCTGTGATTAACTATGGCTTAGGCAGAGCTGTCTCCATTGAGGAATGATCTTTCCTTGAGTGCACTTTCAGTTTCAAGGTCAGTAGGAGCCACAGAAATTAATGACTAAATATATTTTAAGTAGTAATGGTAAAAGTTTTCTTATTGTGCACAATTAATGAAAACAATCAAAAAAGGTAAAAATATAGTCAGAGGTTTTCTATTTTACTTCTTTTTCTAGTATCTTACTTCTGAGAGATTATTGATTAAATTATTTTTCTTTCATAGCCTTGGTTTCTTTAAAAAGGTCTATAAATGCAGTAATTTGGGGGGAATAATCGGGAAGATCTTTATCCAAGTGATATTTGGTTGCTTAGGACAATGTAGTAATAACATATGGGAGATGATCAGTCTTTATTATTTCTTCTTTAGCTTATTTGAAGGGCACTGAATAGGATTCTTGACTGTTGTTACTGCTGGTTTTTATTTTCACCTTTCAGTTTAGCAGCAAAAACAGTCCTGAAGGGAAAATCATTTAACCCATCCAGTTTTTGTGGTTTAAATATTTACTAAGCGTCCAACCAACATTTCCCGGCTTGCTTCAATAGCACTCCACATCCCCTACGGCTTTTTCATCCATTTACTAAACAAATCTTGGTTTGACTGCTTGGCCACCATGGTTAGATAAAACTCTTTAATTGCATGACCATAGACTATTTTGAATGTAACTTTCATATAGAAAAGCAAGTGGGATTCTGAAAGTTATAATATATCAAATTTTAATGGAAAAAATACTTGGAGTTACAACCTTTTTTATGGCAATTTGTATTAAACATTAGTAAGGTTTAGAAAAAATCAAGTAAATAGTAACTGAAAACACAGATACAGGGCATTTTCAGTGTATGTTTCTCTTCACAGTTTTCTCAACAACTGCATGCATGAGAAGATTTATTTAATTATAGGTGGGGCTAAAATTATTTTAGCTATGGATTTACAGTTTGGTGACACAAAATTTTGAAGAGACAGTCAAAACATGCTAACCTGCTTAAAGTTCTGAATGTTAGTGAAGAAAAAATGGAAAAAACCAATATTATAAAAGAAAATGCAGTATCAAGAGTGTATTTCTTCTATCTTTGATGCCATGTAAATATTGACACATTTTGATAGAAGCATTTAATTTCTGTATCTTTATCTATGATTTATCCATTCACTCTTGTTTATATGATGCATTTCCAGCCATCAGTATGACTTTTTTCCCCAGCTTTGATCTATATTATCCTGTTTATTGGTGTCCACTTCCAAACAGAGTAGTTATTTGAATCAGACTTTTCAAAACCGTTGAAGAATTGCAATGTAATCCCTTTCTGCCTTAAACATAGCTGATCTTGGTAGAAAACAGAATTGAGATGCTGACTGCTGCATAGTCAAGCTCAGATGAAACCACTGAGGGCTTGAAGAAATTAATTCTACACAGTGCACTTTTTTTTTTTAAACTGTATTGTGATTATGGTAGGGAGTTACTACTGATCCCCTAACCATCTTTCATTTGTGCAGTAAATGTACCAGCAGCCTTAGTTAGACTAAAATTCAGAGTGGATTTTTTTTAATCATAAAAAAACTTGAAAGATATTGTTGCTAGATTTTGACCCACAATGAGGAAGTTGCTGTGAGATCGCTTTCAGTGATTATTACCACCATTATGAATACAATATTTGCAAAATATGATTTATCACAAGATTTCAGGAATTTTGGGGATATTGGGGATATTCAGCAACATTTTGAAAATGAACAGAACCCTCTCACTATGGCATGAGTCCTTGTCTAGCCCATATTCCCTTCCTAAACCAGGATAGATTACCCAAGTAAACATTATATTATGATGGAGATACTGCAATATCCTGAACTGCTTTTGCCTGTGCTTACTTTTCCCATCTCTTTGAGTTGTTTTTTTTCTGGTGCTGTCCTATGTCATCTGTTAAATTATATCTATTACCTTTTATTACCAATGAACATGGAAAATAAGTAATTTCTTTTCTTTCTATGGAGGCCACATTTTTAAATGGAGATATTTCTTATGTCTCTCCTATGCCTTTTGCTCATTGGCTATATCTTTGTCAATGTAATTTTTCAGATAAGTTACCATGCTTTTAGAGGTTTTCTGCTGCTGCTGCTAATTGAAGTCCACTTTGAGGCTCTCCTATCTGGTCACTAGGTCTTGAGGTTAACAAAGTAGATTAAATTTCTAACAGACATTACTTTATTTTAATAGAATTTGGATAATAGCTTTATCACAATGGATATACTCACACTCAGTGAGTAGTCCCTCTAAACCTCCTCCTGGTCACTGACTAGCTAGTTTTTTCTTACTGTATATTTATTCAGCTGATCATTCCAGCATAGGGGTAGCACTGGTTCTCTCATTGAACTGAATCCTGTTTTTTAGAATCCACTTCTGTTGAGACAACTTTGAATTCAAATCCTGCCTTGCCAAATGCTTGTGGGTTGCCTCTGCATGGTATTTTTTGTAAATTGAAGAAATATGCTCTCTATTTCATCATCTATGTCCCTAATGAAAAATAGACCGCACCCAGAGCAGACAACTGTTGGAATTCTTCTGCATATATTCTGCTTGCTTGATAGTAGATCAGCAATAAACTTATTCCGATGAGTTCTTTACATCTATACTCATGTTGTATTCATGTAATACTCATTCTTAGCTGTTAGACCTAATTTTCACTTTGTAGGACTTGTTGAGTTTCAGCTCCTGGAAGAATGCTTCTTTCCACACAATTAATTGCTTTCTATGTTTGCTATTCTAGATATTGCTTAGGATATCCCAAAGTGGGAGAGTGTCTCCCTGGTAGATGACAGGTTAGCTGCATTCATTGTTGCCACACAGGCCTGTGTGTTGAATGACTGTGCTACATAAATGGGTCTTGCTTATTTTGTGTTCCCAATTCCAGGAACAGCTGTGGGCTGTCTGTCACCTCTGAAGTGCCTTTTGTCCATGTTATTGCTTCACAGAAGAAATAATTCAGCTATACCTTTCAAAATACATGAGCAAATTTTGATATGGGTTAGATTTTTCTTTAGGAAACAGATCTTTCAAAGTCCATTGATGATATATTCAGATAGATAACTGCTAACTCACCTGACTTCATTTAACATAGCTTGTAAAAGAAAGAAGCAAATGCTGAAGAATATTAAACAAGGCTTGAGGACTTTTTTGATACAAGCAGAAGTAACTGGGGCCCAGTTGTGGCATAGAAGTCAAGTCTTCAAATACTGAGGTGAAAATTTAACTTTCATCTTTTTGTGGTATACTACAGGTCCTTGTGATTATGGCTGGAAATGGATCCTTTCTGACTGCCTGTATAATTACAAAGGCAAACTTTACACCTGGTTAAAACTTTGAAAATAATGGACTATTTAAAAAGGCAGCTTGAGAAGCTAGGACATGAGAGTAGAAGATTTTCTTTTGAAATCTGCCAAATTTTTTGTGACAGAAATTGAGAAAAAAATGAGAAGCTCCAGATACAACACTACTGACTTACAGGTACATTATAAACTGAGAGCTTGAATTTGAACTTAATGTGTTGGTACATCTCCAGAATAAAATAAAATAAAATAAAATAAAATTTTGTATTTAACAAATTTAGGAAGAAAAGGGTTGAATATCTGGAAATGCATTCCTAATATAATCCAAGTAATCTCGTATCTGCTTTGCACAAAGTACCTACATATTACTATCACAAGAGTAGCATTTTATAGTCACTTTACGATGAAGTAAATGAGTGTCAAAAGGAATCATTCTTCTGACAGTGAAGTTCATGGAATAGAAGAGATGGAATTTGCCAGTGCCAATTTTGTTTATGCTGGCAAGCTATGATGTAAACTCAAAATATTTTTGTTTACTTTTAGGGTCTTACAGGGCAGAATTTATGTTCTTAAATTACTTTATGCATATTTTCAAAATTCGCTCATGAACTCTGCAAGAGCTAGGTGTGTTTGCAGTAAGGTCATTTTGAAGGTAAACATGCATAAACATAGCAAGTAGAAAAGTAAGCTGATGTTCCTGAGTTTAATCTCAAATTTGCAAAAATTTTGTTTTATTACATTTTTATATAGCTAGGTTGTCTTCTGCTAGGTATGCCACTTTATAAAAAAGCTTTAAGCAGTCTTTAACATCTACGTTTGAGGAAGTTATTTGAGTTTGGAAGGAAGATTACAGCATGTTTTAACAAAGCCTCTTGCTACTTCACTTTTGGGCTACTATGCCGTGTCTGTCTGAAAAACAGAACTTCAAGTTGATATTGAAGCCCTGAATGAAACACTAAATGGTGAATTTGTAAGAGGCCATAAGCCTTTTTCTCTTTTCTTGATCACTCATTTTTTGGTCGAGAAATTTCTTGCCTACTTTAGATCTGTAAAATTGATTTTTCATTTTGAGCAGTGCATAGTTAATATTATACAGGCTTAGCTGACTTTACTCTCTCTTTTCTGTATTATCTGACTTTCAGTGAATAAACCATCACATTGTTAAAAACTTTTCAGTGATACTAACAGTCAATACTACTGACCGAACTCAAAAGAATTTGATATTTTTAGGCCAAGGTTTCTGGTTTTGAGCCAGAAACCATTTGAAAAAATTCCAAGAAATCAGAAATACCAGACACTTAAAAATCCAATATCTCAAATAGGAAACAAGTAACAGCAGATCACATTTAAAATCATCTCAGAAACTGCAGTTCCCTTAGAAAAACTAGAAGACTTTGGATTTCAAAATCAGACATATAATGGGACAGTAGTATTAAATGTAGACAGGAAGACATCAATACCCTTCCATATGAAGATATTTTACTTGCTGCACTTACATTATAAAATAGAGTAAGTCCATTGCATTCATACCACATACACATATTTTTTCCTTCATGAGTCCACATCCTGAGCCTGACAGGCCAAAACTGGCACTGAAGTCAGAACTGGATCCAAGACCTTTCTTTTTTCTTTTTGGCAAATGCACAGAAACACACATATTCCCAGTTATGTATATATTCCTTTGTATTATAAGAATTCCCTATTCTCTTAGGCATGGGGTTTTACTGATGTAAAGTGGCCTAATTGACATAAATAGATGGGACATGTCACCACATGATGCGTCACTGTGGATATGGGAACAGATGTGCTGTTCAGAAATCTGCGGTTAAAATGTCTGTAATATGTGATTAAAGAAATATTTATTTTTCAAAAGTAAAAGATTTACTCCCCACAAAAATGTTGCTCTGGTAAAGTTCATGTCTTTCAATACTTTATGCTTTTAATAACTATAGTGAATATTGTACTATAAAGCTCCCATTAGTTAAGATGTAGTGGGATCACCGTAGTATCTTTCAAAAAATGAAAGCCACCAGAATATATTTCAGACACCTATTTAATCGTTTCAGCCTTGTAGTTACCTTTACATAGGAAAATCTGCCTTCAAAAATAAGGCAAACTGAACAAAAAGCTGTGCAATGGAGTTTAACCAATACACTTACATATCTAAGGAAAATGTAGCGCTTTCCAAAAAAGAAAAAAAATCTGCTTTCAGCATGCAAATCTTTCTGCAAGATCTAAGCAACATAACCCAAAAGAGTTTTCACACCAATTTTCTTTAATACTCCGAAGCAATATTATTTCATCCATTAACTGTAACTGAAAAAATTTGGTGTTAAAGAGTGATAGAGTTACTGAGTCTAAAACTTTGAGTTACTGAAAATAAATGGATGACTGCCATGAATTTTATAAATAGTGAACTCATGCTTATTTAGAAAAAAAATCCTTGCTTACTGATATGTTTGGGGTTTTTTTACACATAAATAATATTGTTACATAATTGTGTTTAAGGATTGAGCAAATAGTGGCTTATCTAGCTACAATTTCTTTTGGAAATAGGTGGAAGGACAAAACTAGAAGGGGAAAGAAGATAAAAGCAGGGATTCCTCTTTTTTTTAAATGGAGAAAGAATATTTATCAGGCCCTAAGATTCCCAAGTGATTATAAAGAAAATTATTGTTGTTTTTTTATTCAACATTATTAATACCTTACTCTCAGTTCTTGTAGCTGCTTTGCACAGAAATATCAGAATACAGATACTTGGTTTCTGACAATAGGGGTAAAGAGATGTGACCAAGCCATGATGGCAAATATTGTGTTCCAAGTTTGACAAGTCCTAATGTAAAATAGTTATTGAGATTTATGATTCAGAGTGTTGTGCCCTAGCACTGCTGGAAACAAAAAGAGTTTTCATGTCCTTTGCCACAATGCCTGCTAAGTCCCGAACAATGGAATTGTCTTGCTTGGCAGACAGAAGAAACAATCTGAGTTGTCTTCGCTCAGGAATGAAATTGAATATTTCTTGCTGTGAAGAGTTTTCCATTTACTCCATTGTTCAGACTGCATTGATTCAGACAAATTGATTGTCTCTGTGGTAACAGAACCATGCCAAGGGATGAAAAAAGTTAAGTCATCTGTGACTAAGATTAAGTTTTTAACACTGAATTTCTGGAGACACTCAGATGAACTTCTGGAGACATCGTAACTAGTGAAACACAGAGGTTACGCAGTGAAATTCTTTGTAGTACTGGCTACAAACTGAGATTAATTTTCTTTTTATAATTTAGAATTTTTGTCATGTGGCTTTGAATTATGAGCCCCTATGTAGGTTAATTCCTGGATACGGATTCTCTCTTCAAGATCCAAACTTTCATTTACACATAGCCAAATATTGGTCAAATGACCTAAGCTTTGCACTTAGTTAGGCAAGGTATTCTGCAAAGGCTGTCTTTGAATTCATTACCTGCACAGATCAGCATTATAAGCATTGACCGGTAATGCTCAATCCACTCTTAACCAAAAGTTTCATGTAGTCTTCATTTACAGTGTGTTTTTTCTGTGTTTTCTTGCTAATGTGCTTTATATGAGGATACTTATGGGAATATATTGTAAAATAAGCTATAAATTTTTTTCATCCTGTAAATTTATTTACAAACAATTTGGGTTGCCTAGATACAGGTGTTTTTTACAAGAAGCACACCCTAGATATCTTTCCATTGAGGAAGCAGGTCTCAGGTCAGTGAATGTAAGGTTTCACTAGGCATATTTTTATTAGTTACCTTCTGTGGATCACTTGTGGTCCAGGGGATTTCCCCAGGGACCCTAGGCTATAGTTTGAAAACCACTTATTTTAGGAACTGAGGGGTTGCGCCAGCCAATAATTTTAAAAGAAGACTTTGAGAGGATAGCATTAGTTTTCTGGTCAAAGAACATCATATATTTCCTTAGGAAGAAAGAAGAGGAAGGACAGCACTGTCTGGAAATACTTGTTATGCACAATAATATTGAACATCAACATAAACTTTTATTATATGTCTGGGCCTGAGCACTTTTAATTTATATTTAGATTTTTTTTTTGTTTGTATTATGTTTTAACCAATCGAATAATTTTTCCTCATTTGACTAGAAAAAAAAGAAAATCTAACTCAAAATACAGAAAAACATGGAAATTATGTTAAATCTTGGAATCTGAAAACCAGAAAACAACTGGGCTTCCAGGAAAAAACATAAAAATTGGAGAAAATCACACATCTAGACCTCAGGCCAATAAATTAATGTATCGTTTTCACCATTCATCCAGCTTTTACTGGGCCTAATTAGAACTACTGGAAAATTTAAGAACAACATAGAACAGAAAAGCTTAGTTTTTCTTTACCTAGTGAAAACATTTCATCAAAATTCTCTGTAAATAGATTTTTAAAAATTTACTAGCACAAAAATAGATAACGCACAGATCTTTTGGAAAACTAACGTATTACTGCAAAATTCTGAGAACCCTGTGGACGACTTTTCCATGTGAAAATTCAGAGATGAGAGCTTTGCAAGTGAAAAAATGAACTTTTGAAAGGTAACTAAATGTCTTCAGCAGCTTCTGTGAGTTAGTCTAAAAAAAAGTCTGAGGGAGTGGTAACTTCTAATCTTCAGTGCATCTCAGAGCAGGGTTTTTTAAACTATTTCATTTGAGCAATAGTCTAAGCTTTCCAGAAATCCTCATGTAACATATTTTGCAGAGTTGTCATTTTTGTCTTTTACAGCTAAAAATTAAGTTAAATGTTGGTCATGTGTTTATTTCTTTACATCATTGTGGTTGTTGACTTGCCTGCTTCCTGAGTATAAATGTGTGACTGTCATTTCCCAGAAACCTTCTGACAGACTGAGAATCCAGAAGTTGTTCACAGACCATTTAAGAAGGATTATCCTGGAAGAATTATTAAAAAAAAAAAAAAGATTATCAGTGCCCATAACCCTACTTTCTGTGTTGACACATAGCTGAAGAAAGAAACAAACAGTCCAGTTTAACCTGTCAATATCTCTTTTTTCAAGTTCATTCTCACTCCTGGAGAGACTAAGCAGTAGATTTTGGGAAGACAGCAATACAGATTAACTAAAGAAATTTTTGATCCTTTGTTAATTAAAATAATTGAATTATTATTATGTGGAGAAAGTTAACTGTCCTAAGGATTAAATTGTTTCAGATGTAAAGGAGACTTCAGCCATAAGCTTAAAAACACTCTGCAAAGGACTCAGAAGTGTACAGTTCCTTTGTTAGATGTGAAAGAGAAAAGAAATTGAAAGATGCTACTTCTCTGCTAAACATCGATCAAAGATCACCTGCCAATATGACTAATATTCCAGAAGTGCCTAGAAAATGATGGGATTGAGCATGTAGTCACTTTTGTACCTTTTTCCAGTTCTGCAGTTTATAGGTTACTAAAATGGTTAAAACACATACAGAACACAGTAGCAGCTACCACATGATAATTTTGATTACTCTACCAGGGTTCTGAACAACCTGTTTGGCTTTCAGAAAGAGAGATAACTTATGTGAAAAGAAAACTCCTCAGGTTTTTACAGCTAGAAGCAAAGATTTTTACCATATAACTGTAATCAAGTCATATAAAAGTTATCCAATGCAATTGAGAAGTTAAGCTTCTAAGTTTAATAATCAAAAGATATGAAATCAGGAAACTAAATTGTTTTATGGTCTTGAATTTGTGATATAATAATTCAAAGCAGCTTTATATGGCCTGACATCCTTTGCTTTGCTTCAGTGAGAAATTTTACCCTGTTCAAAAAAAAATTTAGTCATCTGTTTGAAGGTCAATAGACATTAAAATACAACCTGGTGTGTAAGTGATTTTTTTCCTTCAAGGTGCCAGAATGAAACAGACCTGCCTCTTCCCACATGGACCATTAAGACAGTGATGTCAGCATCCTCAGGATGCAGTTTCTATCTTTAACTGCTCATTAAATGAATGCATGTTCCTGGGAAACTCAAACTCTGCTGACCTCTTTAAGCCTTTGTTCAGATTATAATCACTAAATTCATTCATTCAGGAAAAATAGCATGTGACATACCAGAATAATTACAATTAACTAACACAGCATTAATTTGGATTATCTAAGACTGAAATGAATTATCAGTCTCTGGTGGGGAAATTCTCATCAAACAAAAGTGAAGTATAGATGAATAATGGAAAGAAAAGGAAATTACAATTAACTAATGAACACTAGATGAGCAGAAAAATATGTTTGGTATGTGAGACAGCAAATAGTTCATTTGGGAAAATGGATGTTTGAGGATGAATATTCCTAAACAAAAATGCTGCCTGGGCCTTGTTGGAATACCCCATGTCTAAAGCAATGATTTACTTTATCCCTTCTCTAAAATATTTTTCAGTACATTTATATTCTATTCTAGATAATAAACTTTTTATATATTCTGATAATATCATGTATTGAGGTATCTCTGAAAGAATTGTGGAGATGAGATTTGTCATGTGGACAACTTTAATTCTGGCAATTTTACACTAAAATATTTTTTCCTGTTAGAAGATTTGGTACCCTAGGCACAAGGTATAGTTTTCTCCTGTGCTTGGAGAAGGTGGCAGCTGTGAAAAAGCAAGTTCATATTTTCAAACAATCTATGGAAAAAAAATGGAATATATGCGATAATAATACTTGATCCTTTTGTGTCTACTGAATTGCTTACATTTCTGTCTATGTAAATGCTCTCCTGTCAAGATCATAATACAAAAAGTGAACCTCAGCTTCCTTCAGAAGTTCATGTGGTTCCCTTATTCAAAAACATGGTGCTTTGGCTTTAGGTAATTCTTCTGGCCTTAGGTAACTCCTCTGTTTAGCAATTGTTTATTTTACTTCTGAATTTATAATGCTAAGAATTCATTATGGATAAGAAATTTTGCTGGAGTATTTACCATCCGTTTTTGAATATCGCTAGCACTGACTCCTGCTAACTATGCACGGCTTATTTATGTTTTTAAACTGCTTGTAAGTATTCTTATCATTCCTTTGAGTTACAAAGCCCAATTAAACAAAGTAGCCTGAAGATGCTACCTAAAATGTTTGCTTAAAAGGGATATTCATCTCTTCTCAAGCAAAGAAATGCATCACAACTGATGCAGTTGCGTTCTATGGGTCAAGACAAGGACAGCCACTGTGGGACTAGGCAGACACATATCTTCTCTGGGGCATGGAGATCTGCCCTCTGGGACTCTGTCTGGTGATGCAGGACGGAGGTGGTGCATGAATGGGAGGGATCATCAGTTGTTGTCCGCAGCAGAGCATAGCTACTAAGATATGTATTTACCAGGCATCCAAGTACTACTGGAACAAGCTGTACTCCAGGTCATATCTCCGGGGCAGGGGGAAGACCGCACTGTGAAATGCTCATGTTTTGTGACTAGTCTATAGAAGAAAACAAATCCATAAAGAACTTGCATGAGACAGGCTAACCTTGTATCTATGCCTTAGCTGCCTAGCAGCCAAAAGCAGCAAGTTTGGAATTAAAAGAGCATGAGAAACTACAAGAGACTGGCTACTTGACAAATAATTTTCAAATTAAAGATTCAAATCAGTTTGAATTGTGTAAATACTTGCAAAGGAGATTTACTTCGATTTGACTCTTCAGTGCTGCCAGGCTCTTGCTTGGGAAGTCCTCATCCTGACTCCTTGTAGTAACCAAGGAAGGGCAGCACTTTCAGGAAAAAAATGTAATTGACATTTACTGAATTACAGGTATCCATCTGGCACAGGCGATGTGCTCTCAACACTCACTTTCTGCTTTATTATGGTTTAAAAATGCTATAACCACGCACCAAGTTCTCACCAGAGCTGTGCTAACCTTTGCCGGGGTACAGCGCTGAGAAAGCTGGAGAATTCAGCCAGTCTATCTTTAGACTGCCATCATAGGAGAGCATGTCTTACTTTCAAACCCGAATTATTTGAAATGCAATGAAAATAGGTATAAATAAGATTGTATCAGCCCTTGAAAGCAGTACTTTTTGATAGCTTAAATGAAGACAACAGGCATGCTGTATGGTGCACATCCTCAGTGCTGAATCAGCTTTTATCAGTTTTTGTTTAAAAAAACAGACCAGGTGCCAGTTACTGGAGACAGACGTCATTGGGGTCTTTAGTTTAGTAGGGTACAAATATACCCTAAAATTAAAACCCAGTGCTCTGTTTGCTTCTGCTGTTCATGAAGCCGTCAATAAACTCGCAACAACATGGTCTCTCTAGTAATGTTCCAATGTCAGCTGCTCCTGTGGCCAACTTTAACCTACTGTGAATGGGTTTCATTTAGTTTCCCCATCCTCTGTATACAGTAGGCTGGCTATCCAGGAACCATATTTTATTTTCAGCTTCAGTTTCTTTTCCACTGAAAATAAAAAACAAAAATGTATTCATCCTTCTGGGTTCCAGTCTTAACATGCTTTAAAATAATATAATATTTTTGCATTTATATAATATCAACCAGAGGGCTTTTCAGGATCTAAAAGAGAAGTACTGCTTTACACCTCTCTGAAGAACAGCCAGTAAATTGAAAACCCAGAACTGCTTAATTGGGCACAGTAATCCTATACAATAGTTCCACTCATTGCATCTCACACTAGAGGGGGGACTATGAAATCTTAAAGCAAATGAGTTATATGGAAAAATACTCTATCCTAGGGAGGCGCTAAATCTACAGCGGTATGAATACAGGGAAAGTGCTTTGGTATCAGGACTCAAAAAGTAATTCAAATTCATACCTCAGAGTCCTTCCCTGTGACCCTCATTCCTATTGGTTTCCTCCTTTTAGTGTTCAACATTTAGGCATTTCTTGACTTTTCTTTTTCTGGGACAGTTTCTTTCAACTTTACACAGCCAGGTGTCAGAGACTGAAAATAGTTCATGCCTCAAACATTGATATAAAGTTTTAAAGAAGCTACAACCACAGAAACCTCCTTGAAGAACTTTGAACTGTAAATCAAACTGCTGATTAGATAAAAGGGAATCCATTTTTCAGCCACCTCAGACTGAAGGAAAGGTATGCATCCACAAAAGGCCAAAGCCTCCAGCTGCTATCACAGGTGAGTTTGGGGTGGGGGGGGAAGGAAGAGTACAGCTTACAGAAGCCAGGTTTACACAGACTGCCCCCCCAAACGAGGGGAGAGGAGGAGGTCTTGGGTGCATGGTGTAACCTCTGGTAAGACACNTTCTTTCTTTCCTTTCTCTCTCTTTCTCTCTCTCTCTTGTATCTAACATCAAATAAAACCCATATTATTGTCGTTGGCATATGGTCTTGTTTGCACCTTAATTGGGCAGAGGAATTTCCAAAGAACCTTAATAATAATAATTGGATCATAACATTAGATCTCTGTAGCCTGTTTTATGTAGGGCTGGTTCCTGCCTCCTAACTCTCTTTGAGCTACCAAGAATTAGTATTTACATAAAGCATTCTGTTCCTTATAGTTTTAAGGGAGCTATGTTCTCACATGTTCTCATAGCAGATCTCCCTCTTGCCTCAGCTTATGAAAAATAAATACAGAATTAGAATAATAGTTTGAGGGAGTTGGGGTACAAAATAGAGTACTATCTTTTTCACTGTAAAGTCTGTCTCAAGTGACAGCTACAAATAACAGGCTCTGATGTATGAAGCTACACAACATATGGAAAATAACATCACATCTCTAGTATGGATGTGCACAACTCCCATGTTTTGTTGTGGTTTTACCTCAGTTCTACCATAACTATTTTATCTTTTCAACAAAAACAACAGTGAACTTCAGCTTGAGTCCACATCTTGCACCACACCCTGAACAGCAGAAGGTCTTCTTAGTGCCTATGGGAACTGTCTTAAAAATCAAAGAAACAGTAAATACTGTTTCACTACCTGGTCTCTGGTGTTTACAGAAGGATACCTCGTGGACAGGAGCATGTGTCAGTAGGCAACGAGCTGTGACAGCTGGCACGAGGAGAGGTGCATGGGGTTACATTAGGATTGAGGGGCTGAGACTTGGGATGACTGAGGAAAACTCTTCACTGGGCAGGGTTGTCTCTAAAGTTGCTAGGGCATATCTCTAAAGTTGCTAAGGATAACTTCTGTTATCACTGACTCCTCACCTGTGGACCTGCTCATTGCCATCCTTGCCCTTTTGTGGCCCAAAAGGCAGAAGAGGGAAAGACAGAGGAACAGACACTGCAGCTGCCAGGCCAAATGCAAATCTTTTACGGTTTTAAGGTAAAGTGGTGTGGTGGTTTGAACCTGGGTTGATGGACAATCATTTAGACCAATAGTGCCTTCCTAAATTTGCATATTTAAGCCCCAGGGAGAGGGTGGAACTTCCCTTTCGGTGTCCAAGCCTCCCGGGGGGAAGGGGGGAAAATGAGCCCCGGGCCTGTCTCTTGGAGCGGCCCCGGGCCTCCCCTTCCCCAGCCCCAGGGCACGGCCCCTGGATAGCAGTGGGAGAAACCCCCAGAGCTGCGGGCAGCTCAGCAAACAACCATTAAGCTGCTGCATGGCTGATGCCACCTGGCGTGGCTTCTAAGGACTGGAGACCCCTCCTCCCTTCCCTGACGCAGCCTCGCGCAGATCCCAGCGGGAACCGATCCTGTGTTCTGTGACCAACGGAACCAGGGTCAAGTTGAGGAACCAGCTGCATAAAGGCAAAGAGACCTTTCTCCAACATAAAGCCTGAGGAGGATCATGGCGACATCAAGGTCAGAGAAAAAGAGGGAGTAAATCATGGGAGACAAAGCTGAAGATGGCGACAGGAAAAAAGGGCGGAGTCGCACTTCCAGTGCGGCACTTAAAAATGCTTTCTGCAGGCCGTGGTGAAAAACTGTAATATCACAAACTGTTTTTTTCTCTTTAATTCACTTAAAGACATGGGAGGATAAGAATTTTGTGTGCAGTCTGTGAAAAAGGGAATAGTGACCATGTCAGGTCACCCTGAAGCTATAAAAAAACTTTTTAGAGGTGTTGTGAAAAAGCCAGAATTTGTCTATTGTGCAGTCACCCCAAGACACTTATCCTTAAAAAAGATACACCCTATGTGTGGCCCATGCTGGCAGTTCAGTGAGACTGCAAGATTTATGGGAGAAATTGTTTTGACGGCAGCAGAATTTTCGGGTGGGTCTGTTTGCCCTTTGAGCAGTTTGGGAAACCACATAAAGCGAAAGAAAACTTTTTTACCTTGAATAGTGGAGAAACTTTTAAGAACTGTTAATACTGACCTAAAATCATTGTATGTTATCCTTTGTGCAAGTTGGGTAAAAAGGGGGAGGTGCTGGAAGAAAAAGGGGGTTTTTGCTTTAATTCCTTCTTAGCATTTAGTTTTAGTAATAAACTTCATTGCATTCTTTGAAGTGTGATACCTGCTTTGTATTCCTCCCTGTTCTTATCTCACAACAGGTAAAAATGTGAACAAAACCACTCCAAGTGGCAGAAATCTCTGCTGGGTGCATGACAGGATAAGTAGGATCTAAGAATAAGGAAACAGATTGTTGCTGTTGTGGAAGCCCTTTGCAGCCATGCACACACCAAAGAGGGAAAGCAAGGTTTAGGACGAAAAGGTGTTCCTGGTACTGGAAGAACACTCCTGTCAGGGATAGTGAAATATGGCCATGGCAGCAAATCCAGTGTCAGGGAAGTACAAACAACTCCTTCTTAGTCTTCTTAGTGATTAACACATGTATCTGAAAGATTAGACACTTCTGTATTGATCCTTAATAACTGTTTTCCCCTGGCTATGACAAAAAGTGCTCTTGGCTGCAGAAACATGAGTGCAAGTGATACCTGTCCAATACCATAGAAAGCCACAGATTCTTTAATGATTCAAAGAACACTATGCTGCCTGCAATCACTTAAATCACTTCCTGCAGCTCCCCCTTACTCTCAAATGTACATAAAGGTGACATGTTTTCCATGTGCTTCTGACTCATGTTACCTCTTGTCTCCAAAACCTTATCCTCTGTATTTATATTCGGTTTCATCCTTGCATAAGAAAGCCTCTTTCTTTGTACCTTGTCACCAACAGTCACGGGGTGAATGATCTCTGATCCCACTGTCCATTGAGAAATATACTGAAAAAAGTAGTTAATTCAGGCAATCAGTTGCATACTTGGTAAAACACTAAGAAACATAAAACCACATGACTGATTTAGACAAGCTGTATCTGAAATCGTATTGCCAGGGAGAGAGCAGTGATGAATATGAGTGGCTCCAAATCTCATGAAAATTTAATTAAGTGCATTTTTCCCCTACACACTAATATCATGATGCTGATTGACTTTGTCAAGATTTAAGCAAGTGGTTTCAGGCTTTTTTTGCCTGTCAAAGAGTAGCACAACAGGCATTTGTTGGCCTAATTTTACAAGTCTAAATGCACATTGCTGTGCATTGTCATTTGATAGTTTTGATATGGTGACTAAGAACTACAGCAAGATCCTGCAGGGAAACCCCATCCTTACCTCTTGTTGATATGAGATAGATGATAACAATAATATGCGTTTCAACAGAATAAAGAAAGTCTGGCATAAAGGGCTCAATTAATAAATAGCTTTAATTGTATAAAAAAGTCCTGTCTGAAGATTTTGTTCAAAACGATTTTGACTTGCTTTCCTTAGTTTTTAAACTAAGGATTCTTTGCAGCAGTTTAGAGCTATAAATATTTTTGGTTTCCTTCTGTTCAGTAATATCATCTATTGATACTGCCTTTATGAGAGGGAAGGGGAAGAAAAATACAGTATATTTAGATGCAACCTGAAAATTAGGCTGAGAAAAATTTCCGGCAAAATCTCTGATGAAAAGTGATAAATCAAAAAACCAGTAAAACATTTTCCCCAATAATTTTTATTAAAACTTGCATACCTAACTTTCAAAATGAAATTTAGATGGTAAAAATGCTGGAAATTTGATTTTCTAACCTTTGATTCCAGAAACAAATCAAAGTTTATGTAATCACATATTTTACTGTGAAAATTATGACTGTCCCTTCCAGACCTTTTTGACAGGATAATAAACAATGACATAACTTGGTGAAAAACTGTGTTTTCCAAGCCAGCTTGCACGTATGTTTGGGAATGGCTGTGGCTGAGAAAATGAATGACACACCAAGTATTCTGGGAAGACAGTATAAGGAAGAGGTCTGAGATTTTGCAGAATTTTCTTTTTTGCTTTATTCCAATTGACTTACAAAAAAATTTTATGTAGAAATATTCTATATTTTGCAGCTGAATTTCCTCATTCCTTTTTCTTCCATCACAAAATATTTTGTCCTACATCTCGGACAGGTAGTTTTCATTTTAATTTCTAATGTTAACTTAAATCTTTACACTGTGTCTGGGAAAACACAATAAAGATGCTCTCACACCTGCCAAGTTCAGCAGAAAGGAGGGAAAAACTACTTTATTGACATATGTCACATTCGTATACAATTCCCAACTCCACAAGGGATTGGAGGACATGTCACTTCCTTCTCAATCCCACTGGAGAAGAAAGGTGCTCATTAAAGCTCTCATATCACAAAAGGAATGAAAAACAGAAAATACCATTAAGTAAACACTGGCTATTCTTTACATGAAACTGCGTGAGAAAGAATTTCTGCCTCCAAAATTAAAACAAAAGGCTTTAGCAAAAACCAGGGCAACATTACACCACAAAATATTAAATCACTTTTGATTGCCTTTTTGCCTTTGTTCATTTGAATGATATTTGAAAGGGGCCTAGTTCAATGGAACCTGGAATAAATGGCAATTCTTTGGTGTATTTTTATTTTAATGTTTTATTTTTTATTTTTTTTTAATTTTATTTTTTTTCTTCTTCATTTTTATTAATCTATTTCTATTACATCTATAAAAAAATGTAGGGAAATGCAATGAAGTTTTATGATGCATTTATTTGTCTATATTTTAACTTTAAAATAATTTTTATAAAATATCTCAGTTATGAAATCTCATTTCATTATGGAAAACTTTATTTTGAACTGTGTTTTCATCATCTGTTAGAAGAAACTCTTAGGTAGAATGGCATTGAGAGAGTTTCTGCTAAGTGTTTGGAATCACATCTTGCAACTTCAGATTTAATTTTTTACAGGATGCCTAGTGGCTGCTGCTGTAGATAAAGTGAAGTAAAAAAAAAAAAAAAATTCTTTGTAATGCTTGCCTGTATTCAGTGTGTCTCCAGGAGATAAAAAAAAAACTGTATTTTTTTACCTGAGGAAAATTTTAACATTTTGAAGATTAACGCTAGAGCTCTGCTAAATTCTCTTTCATTTCCTGTTGATGTATCTGAGATTAAATTTTTGTGGCTTGAGGGATAATGAAATTTGCAACAGGAACATTAGATTTAGACATATAATACTGGGACAGCAAAAAGTTATGCAGAGTACAGGAGTGTAGAGAAATTGAAATACCAATGAAAGTTTAAATCAGATTTTTAAAAAGTGTTTTTATACTTTTCTTAGGGTACATGTAAAAAACTGGCTAACCTGAAGTACTGAGTATTTTACCAGATCTATAAATGTAATCCTCAGAAAAGGTTTCCTGCAATTCTGGTCATTGGTTTAAATTCAGAATCATTGCTTGGAAGAAGAAATGGACTCCATAGTCTTGCTTTTCAAATGAATGCCCCACTCACTATGCAATTCACTCCTCTCTTACTTAATTTTGACAAGAAAAGCGGAGCATCAGCCCAGCTTTGAACAGGTGGACAGTGGTAGGAGTGCTTCACCGACTGTTGCTGGGTTTAACTGGATTTTCCTCAGGAGAAATGAATGTTATTCTTTCATACACATCCTGACATAGACCTTATGTGGAGGAAGCCAACAACATGGATAATATTTCTTCTACTTGTGTTTTAGAGAAAGTAGGTGGAAATGTTTCCCCAGGCAAGGAACCCAGCCTTAATCCTGAACATAATCGTGTCCAAAGGACACACAAATCATTCAGGGTCGTTAGGCTGGAGAAGTCTCAGTTTTGGGCCCCAGTTAGGGTTAGCCCTCTAGGCAAAGTGCGGAACTGTCCTCTCTTCCCTCATAAGTGGACAGACAGCGGGATGGGGACTGAGGGAGCAAAATGTTTCCTACTGTGAGTAAAGATCAGGTCCATGACCACATGAGGAACATGGCATATGTAAGTCTAGGAGAACTGATGAGACGCATCCCAGAGTACTGAGGGATTTGGTTGATGGCGTTGCCAAGCCACTCTCCATGGTATTTGAAAAGTCGTGCTTGTCAAGTGGAGTCCAAGATGACTGGAAAAAGGGAAACATTGTACCTATCTTTAAAAAGGGTAGAAAGGAGGACCCTGGGAACAACCAACCTGTCAGCCTCACCTCTGTGCCTGGGAAGATCATGGAACAGATCCTCCTAGAAGCTGTGCTTAGGCAGAGGGAGGACACAAGGTGATTTGAGACAGCCAGCACGGTTTCAACAAGGGGAAGTCCTGCCTGACCTACCTGGAGGCCTTATATGGTGGAGTGACAACATTACTGAACAAGGAAAGTGACAGATGTCATTTATCTGGACATCTGTAGAGCCCTTGAAACAGTAGCTAACAACATCCTGCTCTCTAAATTGGAAAGAGATAGAGTCAATGGATGGTCTGGAGGGTGGATAAGGAATTGGTTGCAGGGTCACATCCAGAGGGTAGTGATCAATCGCTCAGAGTCTCGCTGGATGTCAGTGACGAGTGGTGTCCCTCAGGAGTCTGTGTTGGGACCAGTGTTATTTAATATCCTCATTAATGATGTACATAAAGGGATTACGTGCACCCTTGGCAAATTTGCACAATGCCAAGCAGAATATGGAGGCTGTCACACCTGAGGGATGGGATGCCATCCAGAGGGACCTGGACAAGCTCGAGAAATGGGCCCATGGGAATCGTATGAGTTTTAACACGGCCACATACAAAGTGCTGCACCGGGGTTGGGATAACCCCTGGTATAAACACAGGCTGGGGGATGAACAGATTGAGAGCAGCTCTGCAAAGAAGGCCTTAGGGGTGCTGGTGGGTGAGAGGCTGGACATGACCCAGCAATTTACACACACCCCAGAAAGCCAAATGTATCCTGGATGCCTCAAAAGCATCACGGTCAGCAGGGTGAGGGAGGGGATTCTGTCCCTCTGCTCTGTTCTGATAAGACCCCACTTGGAGTGCTGCATCCAGCTCCAGATGGATATTGACATGAGCTGTTGGAACAAGTCCAGAGGAGGTACACAAAGGTGATGGAGAGATGGAGCACCTTTCCTGTGAGGAAAAGAAAGGCTGAGAGGATTTAGTTTGTTAAGAATAGAAAAGAGAAATCTTTGGGATGACCTAATTGCAGCCTTTCAGTACCTCATGGGGGCCTAAAAGGAAGATGGAGAGGGACCTTTTACAAGAGCATGTAGAGAGAGGGCAAGAGGGAATGGCTTCAAATTGAAAGAGAGTAGATTTAGATTAGATATTAGGAAAAAGTTCTTTAGTGTGAGGTTGGTGAAGCACTGAAACAGGTTGCCCAGAGAACTTGTGGATGCCCTATCCCTGGAACTGTTCAAGGCCACCCTGGATGGGGCTATGAGCAACCTGGTCCAATGGAAGTTGTCCCTGCTCATGGCAGGGGGATTGGAACTGGGTGATCTTTAAGGTCCCTTCCAACCCAAGCCATTCTATGATTATACAACTCTATGAACTGCACCATTCTCTTCAGAGTGGGTGTTTCTAGACGTCCTTGCCCACTAGTGCCAAGTCTCTCAGAGTGTGGCTGAGCAGGGAGATGAGCACTACCCTTAGTCAAAATAACCTTTACACAGTCAGCACAAGTTGCAGTGGGATAAAAGGATATGTAGTATAAACAGTCTGAACTTAAGATCTCAAGGTAAATTTGCAAGGATTTAGCTGTAAAAATATGTATCACTTGTAAAATATGACAGTGAGGGT
The DNA here is from genome assembly GCA_013397175.1 of Platysteira castanea. Classification (NCBI taxonomy): domain Eukaryota; kingdom Metazoa; phylum Chordata; class Aves; order Passeriformes; genus Platysteira; species Platysteira castanea. The sequence continues at coordinate 677,796 of VYXC01010327.1, read as the reverse complement.
CATGGACCTGGGACTTCACACTGTTACCAGAATTTTAACATGGCCACGAACAAAATACAAACTAGATGGGCGTGGCTTCCTAAGCCAATGCGTACCTGAACAATTCAGTAATCTATTATAATGCCTGCATTTACAAAAGAGTAATTTCTCTACATAGGGAAAGGAAAAGGAGCCTAATTCAAAGTATAGAATAAAAACTATGCAGCAGTTTCATCTATATCCATTTCCACGCTGCAAAGGGTTGGCAATAACTCTAGAACTGCTGGCTAACTTAGGAAGGTTAGTGCAACTTCGGTTGTTTACAGCATTTAATATTGAATGATGGCATATTTAGCCTTTTCCTGTCAAATGTTTTCAACAATAAATAATTTCTCATTTGTTCTGATTCAGCAACTGGGAAACAGTCCAAAAAAGAGATCAAGGTCACAGAATCATTTAGTTTGGAAAAGACCTCCAAGGTCCTCTACAGTCCAACTATTAACCACTAAACCATGTCCCTAGGTGCCATATTTACATGTCTTTAAAATACCTCCAGGAAGACTGGCTCAGCCACCTCCCTGGACCTGTTCCAATGTTTGGAAATCCTTTCAGTGAAGAAATGTTCCCTCATATCTAGTCTAAACCTACCTTGGAACAACTTAAAGTTGTTTCCTCATGTTTGTTTGCTTGTTCTTTGTGAGAAGAAGCTGACCTCCACCTTGCTATGACCTCCTTTCAGGTAGTTGTAGAGACTGATAAGGTCTCTCCTGAGCCTCCTTTTCTCCAGGCTAAACAACCACAGTTTCCTCAGCTGCTCCTCATAAGAACTGTGCTCCAGACCCTTCACCAGTTTCATTGCTCTTCTCTGGACACAGTCCAGCACTTCAATGTGTCAGTTGTTTTGTTTTTTTTTTTGTAATGAGGGGCCCAAAAACACAAGACCCAAGATGTGGCCTCACCAGTGCTGAATACAGGCAACAATCACTTGCCTACTTGGCATGCTATTTCTGACACAAGCCAAGATGCCCTTGGCCTGCTTGGCCACCTGGGCACAGCTGGCTCATGCTCATGCTGTTGATCAGCACCCCCAGGTGCTTTTCCACTGGGCAGTTTTCCAGCCACTCTGCTCCAAGCCTGTAGTGCTGCATGGGATTATTGTTGTGACCCAAGTGCAGGACTCGGCACCTGGCCTTGTGAACCTCCTACAACTGGCCTCAGCCCACTGATTCAGCTTGTCCAGATTCTTCTGTAGAACCTTCCTACCCTCCAGCAGACTGACATTCTCATTGACTTGATGTCATCTGCAAACTAACTGAGGGTGCCCTCAAGCCTCTCTTCCAGACCACTGATATTAGAAGGAACTGGCCTCAATACTGAGCTCCAGGGAGTACCACCTGTGACCAGCTGCCAATTGAATATAATTCCTTTCACCATCACTCTTTGGGATCTGTTTTCCAGACAGCTTTTACTCAGCCAAAGCTATATCTGGTGTATGTGAGTCTCTTAGAAGAATTTGGAAATACTCACATAGAGTGAAGTAATCAGAACAGCACGTTATGTAAATATCCTATGTAGATTTCTGTTGCAAAATGAAAACAAAGTAACATCACGGATCTTTTATACTGGAATTTAATTCCATCTCTTTTAGAGGTAAAGGCTCCCCATCATTCTGCTAAAGCACTTTCTCTTTGATGTCATGTCATCATTACCCTGTAACAAAGTCTTCCAGTGTCAGATGTGAATACAATATTCATCTGTGCTATCACTGTGATAGTTGTTTCTGTACTGCAGGAAATGAAAAGGAAACAGTATAAAGTAGGAAAAAATTAATGGATTGTTCAGTCCACAATTATAGGGACTTCAGTGCAGAAGCATTTGCTTTTTGTAAGACCTCTTTGGCACTCTTAACCATGTCCTCATCAATAAATTGAAAGTTCTGTGAAAGAGTGCTGCATAATAACCATGGTTTAGATTTTTCAATTTATATTGCTCTACCTAGATCCTACTTACCTGTGTGTGTCTGTGAAAACACAATAAAGGACATGCTCTCACACCTGCTAGGTTCAGGAGAAAGGAGGGAAAAGAGAGTTTATTTACAGTTGACATGTTTTATAAAATTCTCAACTCCACAAGGGATTGGAGGACATGTCACTTCCTCTTCAATCCCACTGGAGAAAAAGGGTGTTCATCAAACTTTCTCTTATCACAAAAGGAATGAAAAACAGAAAATATGGTTAAGTAAACATTGGCTATTATTTACATAAAACTGTGTGAAGAATCTCTGACTCCAAGGTTAAAACAGAAGGCTTAGCAAAAAATAGGACAACACCTGTGCAACAGTAAAAGATTAATAAAATGAAGCCAACACTGTGACAAAAGTCAATAACAGCAGAAATGTCAAAAGAGTAATCTGAAAAATAAAAATGAAAAAAGTATATACAAGAAATTATAACATCTAGCTTTTAATTTGTTTTCCAAATTATATTTTCCACTTCATGGTACCACGGTATTATTTCATGCTGTAGCAATAGTTATTGCTATTATTATTAATGTTGTGGTAGGGAGAAGAGAGAAGGAAAAGATGGTAAAATAATACTTGTGTCCTAACACTTGGAGAAAGATGTGGAAAGGAATTCAGGGAAATTATTTCCCTTCCCTTCCCTTCCCTTCCCTTCCCTTCCCTTCCCTTCCCTTCCC
>VYXC01010327.1:621097-674906 GCA_013397175.1 Platysteira castanea | reverse complement strand
TCATCAAACTTTCTCTTATCACAAAAGGAATGAAAAACAGAAAATATGGTTAAGTAAACATTGGCTATTATTTACATAAAACTGTGTGAAGAATCTCTGACTCCAAGGTTAAAACAGAAGGCTTAGCAAAAAATAGGACAACACCTGTGCAACAGTAAAAGATTAATAAAATGAAGCCAACACTGTGACAAAAGTCAATAACAGCAGAAATGTCAAAAGAGTAATCTGAAAAATAAAAATGAAAAAAGTATATACAAGAAATTATAACATNATGCACTGGAGAGAACACTGAGAGGAGGATGCTCCTCTAAATACAGCACTGATACTCTCTGCAGCCAACGTCTGCGACTTCCCTTCCCTTCCCTTCCCTTCCCTTCCCTTCCCTTCCCTTCCCTTCCCTTCCTTTTTTTTATTTCCTCCTACTCTACAGGCTTTCTGTAGAAGGACAAAGACATTTCAAACAAAAGGAAGGATTTCATTCTCCAAGAGATAATTTTTCTGTGATATGTGTATTTTCCAGTCAATATTCAGCATTTTCTTATCCTCTGCCTGCCAGGTGGTCTTTCTTTTCTAACCTGTTTAACCACGTATGACAGTTTCTTAGATGACTACTTTTGTCTTTCCAATAAGATACTCTGACTTCATATTTCAATCTTCATATCTCCTGTAAGCTCTCTCCAGTGATTGATTAAAACAGATATATATTTATGGCCTACATAAATGATAACTTATTATAACATTCTAAAGTATCTCAAGCATGCAAAACCAAGGGTGAAATTCTGGCCTCACAACGGCAAAACTCTTATAATTTCTGAGGGGCTGACATTTCACCCCAAGGATGAAGAATTATTATTTATGGCAGCACAGGGGAATATAACTATGAATAATTTGATGAAATTAAGATGGAATAAATTCCTATCAGTGAGATATATTATGTCAAGGATCAGTATATCAAGGGAAGTAATATAAGATCTATAGATCCAGACATTTTAAACTACCTTTGAAGAAGGACTAGATAGTAATGCAGTGAGAAACTTACTTAATGGATTGCTTCATAAATTCAAACTCTCTCCAGTTCTTGTAGTTCAAATGAGCTCTTATTGCTGCCTGCTTATCCCATTTCTGTTAATTTTCCTAATAAAATAGAACTCATAGTCTGCCTGAAGCATTTTTGTACATGTCTGCCTGGAATTAAGTGATCAGATTGAATTCTATCAAGAGCAGGGTTTAGGGGGTTAGATATTCAAGACTTACTATTGGCATTGTTGGAAGAGTCAGCTAGATAGAATGAAACAGGACCAATTAATAGCCTTGATAAGAACTTAATAAGATGTCAGGGAATCCATACAGCAGAGGAATTCTGGATGCCAAGTTTCATTTAGTCCATCACCCACAGGAGTTTTTTTTTCATTTTGTTTTAATTACTTTGTGTGCTGAATGCTGTAAGGACTGACAAAATAATAATTAAAAAAGAAGCAATTCAAGAATACAAATTCAGGGTCGTGCATTTAAGATTGCAAATGAGAATTTATGCTATAAACTAGGATCTTCTCCAGTACAAAACATATAAGACAAGAAAGGCCCAGATGCATCAGCTCTTATGACTATAAGAGATCAGTGTGATGTAGAAGGGAAATTTCATATTAGGATATATTATTTAACTTTATTTTAGTAGATAAAGTTCTACCCTTCTCTTGTCAAAAAACGCCAAAAAACTATCAAACCTTTGTGGAGTCTAAGACACTTTTGTGCAATACAATGAATTAAAGTAATTTCTTGTTGCAGATTAAATGCATTGTTCTACTGAAAACACCTCAGAAGAGTGAGTTCTGCTTATACATATCTCACAAAGGCTTTTGTCCTTCAGAAATTTAGGTTTGTTTTGCAGTGCCTTATTCTTTCTTCTGATTCAGACATTAGTCTTTTCTCGTCTCCAGCATTTGACAAATCCTTCTGTCAATGAACTACTGAATTTTTTTCCATGTCCCTTCTTTGTTGCAGTTTCAAACATCAGACAACTGTTGTTCTCACTTGGGTTGATTTCTTGCATCTTGTAGTTTCTCAAGGATGACTTTTTTTGTGTGTAACATTGTCATGGTCTGTATACTAAAAGCGAATGGTGTAGGTTCAACTTCCAGTCTGCAGTATTTCTGTCCTCCCTAATGGCTCCTACTGTTTGAGCAGGTCTTTGAAGTGTACGATTTGCACTACAGAATTTGCAGACTCAACATCAAGAGAATACTGTGAAGTGTTTCCTATTTCAATATTTCTTTGTTGAAAATTATGTCTGGCATGCATACAATCTAGACAAAGGCTGAAAATGGAAGAGGAGGAAGGAAATTGTAAAGTAACCAATGCTTTAAAAATCTACAGAAGTCTGGATTTTTTAAGCCCGCACATAGAAAATATGAGATATGTGTTCCTTCACTTCATTGCTGTATTGGCACCTCTGACAACAAAAACCACAGAAACCTCAGAAAATAAATGGCAAGTCTAGAATTTCTATGAATAAACTTTGGAAAAAAAACTCAAAACTGTGGATATGTGTCTGTGTGTGCATATAGTGATGTTGGAAAGATATTTTGATCTTAAAAGGAGGGATTTTTTTACTAGACCGTGTCCCTTAACATAAAGGTATGTATGTAAAATTTTAACTGAAAGACAATCTTCATGAAAACTGATATTTCCCTTACAGAGTGAGTCCCCTGAGACCTTGATCTTATTCAAGAGCTTTAAAATCCAGATGAGGAATATTTTGCTTTACTTACTAGAGCAGTGTGTTGAGAATAATTTCCTTCTTTTGCTATATTTTGCATGAAGTAGGCAGTGGCGTTTTTTTAACTTTGCAGAACTGATTTCAGAATTTCTGTTTTAATAAACTATCAGTTCACTAAACCATTATTATTACTCCTCCTGCTACTACTCAACTAGTGGCCATTGTCTTTGTCTGACTTAACCCAAGTAAAATTCATGTGGGAAGGAAAGATTTCTGCCTGTTTAGGGATTGAAGCATTTTGCTTCTGTTATTAAAAACTCATTTATATACAGCTTTAAATGTACATATCATTTTACAAATGTGGTATAAGATACATTCCTTGCCCTGAAGTGTTTGTAGTCTCTAAGACAGGAAAAAGATAAATGGAGACCAGACTGAGGAAACCAATTTACACAGAGTGTGATGTGAGAAATAAGAACGAGGTACATACAAAGGAATATTTCTTTAAAGAACTGTTCCTTGTGGAAGTCCAGATCTTATGGAAGATGGAGATGGTGATAAGGATTTGGAGACAAATTCAGTCCACAATCTGAGCAGTAACATTTACTTCTATCTCAGCAAAAAGGAAAATAAAGGTAGAAAGAGGAGAAGGAGACAGGACTATAAATTAAAAGGCCTGGAAAGAACACAGGCAGTGAGTGAAAATGGTGGACCTTGGGTGCTTGGTCAGGGTCATTTTATGTTGCCTTGTGTCCATGATAACAATACATAGGGTTTTTTTGTTTTTTTTCTGAATATTAGCTAGGCAAGTGTCACAGGGGTTTTCCAGCCTGACAATAGAAACTCAGGGGAAAGTGTTCCTTACAGTGTCAGTACTGATTATTTCTTTAGTTGACAATTTATTTCAATCAGTGTAATTTAATTTTTCCAGAAGACACATAGAGTCACTACTCTAATCACAAGTGTGTGTTTTCCTCCAATCATTGCTGGCTCTGCCTTTAAAACCCATTGCTGAAACTCCTCTTCAAGAAGGCTGAAACCAGAAAATCAGGGTGCAGCCTTTCCGCCTTGGATCCAAAGATTCATGCTAGCAGCTCCTCTATTCCATGTTGCTGTCAGTCACCCTCTGTGTTTGGGTCCAGAATAAAAACAAACCTGAAGGATGAAACATGCCAAGAATAATTTATTTTCTCAGTGGCACACTTTGCCTCAATTCTGGTGACATCCTACTCCAAAAATGCCTTGTGCTCATTCTGGAGGCCCCACAGAAAGACTTGGTGAGCTGTGTCCACGTGTGGCACTCAGCTGTGACTGTGCTGGAGAAGGGTCTGTCCAACGCCAGCACCCAGCAGTGCTCGGAGCACGCTGGGCTGTCTGCTGTCATTGCTACCCAAGTGTTACCCTGCACATCACATACCAGGCTAAAGGCAGGCCTTATATAGTCCACAAAGCAGTGCTGGCACTTTCTCAGGAGCTGAGAGTCAGAACCCAGCTCCTTCCGTGAACCACGGCTGGAGGAGAGGCTCCCTAATTTAGGCATGTAACTGAAAAGCAGAGAGCCTGCTGGCAGGAACACCCTGCTCCTGTGTGAAACAGTCAGACCTATTGTGGCCTTTTCTTCTCCCTGTTTGTAATAACTTGCTGTATGATAATAAGATATTATTGGTATACCTATTAGTTTTATTACAGTTTCATGAACTTATGAATGAGATATTTACTGACAATGTGGAAGATGTAACATTCCTACATGCCTAATCTCCTAGAAAGTGTTAGATTTAAGCAAAAAAAAAAAAAGTGCTTATTCATGTAGCTGGAACATAAGAAGGGTATTGAAATATAAGTCTAGACATTTTTGCAAACTGTTAAAGAAATGTACAAGCAAAAATATTGACTTTGGAATGCAAATGGTCTTTGAAGAAAGTTAACCTGGAAATTATCTCAAGGAACAAAACTGCAGTCTGCCTACACAAATACCAATTATTATTTTTTTAACCCGTTCGAGCAATACTTTTTAGCTGCAGTACAAAGTTTAGAATGGTAATCAGGAAAGGAATGTTTATAACTTGTTTTCCTATTTAAATGGATATTTAAGACACTTGGTTTTCCCTTTCATTTTTGGAAGCAATAGTTAAATAGAGTGTCCAAAACCATATTCCAGTTTTAATTTACAGGCACACAACCTATCATATAAAATAAGAACCTGCTCAAAGCCTGTGAGATTCCATCACAGGTTCTGACTATTTAACTCCTCTGAATCAAGCTTATTGGATTTTTATAAAAACACTGTTGCAGAAAACAACAATATTCCCATTTATTTTCTTTCCCTTATACCTATTTTAGCTTAACTTTTTAGCTGTCAAAAGCACTTGTTTTTCTGAGAAGCCAAGCTGGAAACTACAGGCTGCTAATTTTATAGGAGCTAATAATAAAGAAATATACATTTTCCAAGTACAGAACCTTTGAAATGTTTTCTTTCCTGGCATCTGGCTTGTATTTTCAAATTAGCTTTGCCCAACAAAACTAAATTCTAAGACAAAGAGAAGTCATTAGAAAAAGATAGGCATGCAATGTTTAACCTGGCTGTATTTTTCACTTGCAAGTAAATACTATTATAAAGAATTACTGTTTACATAGCTGACTCCAAAATGAAAACAAACCAACTCCTGCAAAACTGGCTGGGACATTAGTTATAGACTGATTACCATGACTTGAAAACACACAGAGCCTGTTTTTTTTCAAAACAATTGGCTTTGAATTAACTTTTTGTCTCCACTATCAGCTAATATAGCATGGAATTTCTCTAGTTTGCTGTTTAGTTTTTAGCAAAACAAAATGCCTTCAAAAAAGGCAGTATCTTAATGCTTGCAGGATTTGCAGGGTCTTAATACAAACTGCTGGGTTACACAAACTAAGTCACAAACTGGATTCTACTTCTGGCAAATGGGTGGAACTATTTTCTCAGGAGTGACTATAAAAGCAAACATCACATCCATCCCATCAAGGACACAGTAGGCTTTTCTCAAATCTAATTCTGATGGCAAGACTACTTGAACTGTCTAAAAGATTCAGTTGCTAAAGAGTTACAGGCTGTGCTGCAGTAGCATAACTTGATCTCTTATCCAGAGACCAGTTCTGGGCACACCCAGGCCAAACTGCAGCACTGGAGACAAGCTTCACATTTCATATCACTGTCACAAGGGAGATAAATCTGCAAAGACCTGCCTCCTTACTGTCTGTGACAGGCATGAAAGTCACACATCACTGCTGTTCTACCTTTGGAAAAACCTGGAGCAAGAGAGTGACTTTAAACCAGTCACAGTCACGTTGAATTATATACACTGGAGCAGGACAGTAGCTGGCTAGGCAACCCCTGGGAAAGAATATACCTTTCCAGTATGCGTAGCTATCATCTGTAGTCAGGATTACAAAAGCTTATAAATAACAGTGATTAGATAAACTGTAATAACAAATCAAATAATGGATATCTTCAAATTATATAGCTGAACAGTGTTTATTTTGTCTACAGTATCCTGAGCTGCATTAGGAAGACTAGTGAAAGCAGGTGGAAGAAAATGATTCTGCCCTTCCTCTCTGAACTGGTAAGGCTACACCCAGAGTGCTGTGTCCACTATCCCAGTACAGGAGAGACATGGACATACTGGAGAAAATTCAGAGACAAGCCACAAATGTGATCAATGTGCTGGATCTTCTTTTGTATGAGGAGAGGCTGAGGGGCCTAGAGAAGAGAAGGCTCAGGAGGGATCTTATCAGTGTGTATAAATACCTGAGGGGAGGGTGAAAAGAAGGTGCAGTCTATTATCAGTGGTGCCCACTATACCAGAACAAGAGACAACGAGTACACACTGAAACAGAAAGTTCCGCTTAAGTGTAGGAAAATACATTTTACCTTGAAGTGGTTGAAAACTGTCAAAAGTTTCCCCATAGCTTGTGGAGTCTCCATCCTTGGAGATATCCAAACCATACCTGAACATGGTTTTGTAGATTCAGGAACTAGAATCGATTGGATAGATCGATAAGAATAAATTGAATGTTTCACATAGCACTCCTTGGCACTATAGCTAACAACTACAGGATTGTCTTTTTCTATTTTATTAAAATCTTAAAATCTCTAGGAGACCAGCCACATTCAAACTATCCATTACTAATGGTCTTGACCCATACAGACCCTTACCTTTATTGCAAATTGCTTAGGAAAGTGCCTGCTGGCTCAAATCAAAAGTGGATCCATTACAACTGTTGTAATCATTTCACAACACAGGCTCACAACCTGGAATAAAGGGCTCTGCAAACCAAAAGGACACAGCTATTTAGTGAATATATTGATTTATGATTTCAATCCTCAAAGTCGACATAAACGTTAAGCAAATTCAAACATTAAACACAGTTTTTATCTTCAGGAAGATGTAAGTCAGAAGAAGTCCATGTCTTGATTGTGGAATACCCAGAGCTCCTTGGAACCAAGACACTGAGAGAAGAATATAAATGAGAGATCCATGACTGCAGATAAAATTGAGTTTGCCTTAATGTTTTGTAAAAAATTTCTTCACTGTATTTACTAGCCTTTGCTGTCACAGTAATGTCTTCACTGAATCAGAACTGTCCCAGGATAAAAGGAAAAATTATCCTCTTTTAGTAGGAAAGTACTAAGACTGTTGTTGCTTTTATATCACATAAGCTTTTCTTTTTCAAACAAACATTCAGTAGTTGTCACAGGAAGGGAGAAAATCTGGAAATAACTCCAACACACAAAATCTCTCAAGAATATAAAATGTAGACTGAGATGCAGATACTAAATCAAAGCTAAATAGCTGCTGAAATAACAATGCAGAATTTCCCCCCAGTTTTCTGAAGACAGATCTAGTATAGTTTATAAAGGCATTTCAGGTACTCACTAAAGACCCAAAGATGAGCACGGAAAAATTCTCACAGGGAGTAGAAAAAGCATGACCAAAAGATTTAAATAATCCAATATTTATCTGCAAATCTAAATTGTGGATTCTTAAATTTTCTGAAACGCAGTCCAAAGTCAGTCCTCTACATCTGCTGTAGAATGTGCAGTGACACATGACTCTAGTTAAGACATGATGGGAAAGCATACCTGTCTTTCTCCCATCCTAGAGGGGAAAGTTCATTCCTATTCTCATAGTGGTGAAGACAGGGAAGAATAGCCTATGTTTATGAACCATAATGAAACCATCACAAACAAAATGCTGAGCTATTCCTATGGGCCACCTCAAAAGAACACAAGGCTACTGAGGTTTGTGACTCTAGTTTGAAACTTCTTGTCTTACAGATTTGATAGGCTACAAGAGATCATCAGGTATTGCTCGTGCCCAGAATAAACTCAAAATGAACTTCTATGGTACTGGCAACTTACCTTTCTTCATTAGATATTTTATATCCTCCTGGATTCACAAGAGGTTCATCAAAACTTAAAAAGGAGATGGGTCAAATGCTAAGAAAATGTGCGAAATAGGTGGGCTGTGTATGACAATTAAAGCATGGAATTTAAGCTTTAAATTTGGTTCATGTGAAGCAAAACTGAAATGTACTGAAAATGGAAACCATCGTATTTTAGAGGTCTGTGCTGCAGGCACTGCATTTCTGGCATTTTTTAAAGTTTACAGTTTAGTTTTCATAAGCTTTTTCATAGCAATCCAGAGAGTTTAACATTTGAATTAGCTTAACCTGGAGGAAACCACAACTGAATCTAAAGCTGCACATTGGGCATTGCTGTAACTGTTGCATTTGAAATCTTTATGTGTGAATGCATTCTGATATTGCCTGTTCTGGGTATTGAAGACAAAAATTGTATATAAAGTGAAAGTCAGAGTGGACAAAATCTGTTTTTCAAATTATCCATACTAGCACTATAATTAATTTTACTTAAGACACTTTCGTTCCAAATGGAGAACCATATCTTCCAACAGATTCTTGTGTTACTTTGCAATCTAAATTCCTGTGTGATGCTTTGTGATCTAAACTATTTTTCCAACATAAAGATGTATAAGAATATTTGTTCCATGCATTTGCTTAAATTATTTATCCTTTATAGCAGAAAAAAATGGAAGGAAGAAAGACGTTGCAGCGTTATCTGTTGTATTCTAGGTGTAAACAAGCCATTTTGACACATAAGTTGTTTTTTGAAATCTCATTTTATTTCTTCCTCAAACATATCAATGACATGCATTAAACTACTTGATTAATGAAGTGTTCAGTGATTTATATGCTCTGATTTTATTCTAAATGAAATAAGCATTTACCCTAACTTTTAACCAGGCAGGAGTTGTGTCCATGTTTTCTAAGGATAAGGCCTGAGCAGTTTCCTTTTGCATCCTTTTCTAGGTCAGTCACTGTCATTTGAGGGAAAACAAAACCCAAACAACTTCCCTTCCAATGGCTGTACAGACAGATTTCCTTCTTCCATGTAATTTTACAGTGACATTTTAAGCATTAGCTACTGGGACCAAAATTTTATTTTGATTATGTTTCAGCTGTTTTTGTAGTTGTTTCAGTCTCTGTGGGTGCTGCATTCCTAGTTTGCTGGGCTGCCTGTGGAATATATGTGCAGCTGAGGCACAAAAAAGGAATGTGTGTTTTTATGTTCCTTCTTCCTTTCTAAGCTGCAGAAAAAAATATCTGCAGAATCCCAAGCATCTAGGAGTGGTTGTTTCTCACTAACCACACCAGGGCATTAAACTGCGTAATGTTCCACTGTCTTCAAAAGTCCTCTGCAGACACAAGGGGATATTTCATCATTAGATATAACATTCTATTCTAAGTTTATATCAGATCACATCAGGTGAACCTGAGTTGTGAACTACAGAGCTGGTAACTCAGGGGTGTTATTTTGGACTAAGTTCACAGGATGCTAGGCTTTGCAATAAATGATGTCTTCGAAGAGTATGGGAAAACTGATACCTACGTTAATCCTATTGGAAACAGTGAGGAAACTGGGATTTTGACAAAGTTTTTCTTTAAGTTTTAGGAATAGTGGCATCCCCTGCTGTCTGAAGAAATCAAGACTATTCTAAGAAGCTCTGACCTTTGCTGTGCATAATGTGCTTTGTTCAAGCACACATCCAGATTTCCTTCCGTCATCCAGCATAATTTTTCCCAAATTCTTTGAGAATTCAGATCATTACTTTATTATATTCCTAGAAAACTGTGCTGAGAAATATGCAAGCATAGACAGGTTGCATCTAGAAAGGCATTTAACTTATGTGGATGGGACCTGTCAGAGAAGAAGCTTTCTCATTCCTTTGGCAAAGCTATTAACAGGAGGAGACTAATGCTGTCTATTACAGTGAAGACTATTACGGATTTAAAGAATATCTTTTAATAAATGAGGTTTTTGAAAGAAAACGTCTTTTACAGAAAGTGGTCAAGGTGGTAACATAGTATTTTCCTGGTATGGCTACTGGCTCACAAGAACCAGAGTTTAGGAAGTTGTGGGTAGTAAGAACTGCTCTGCCACAGTTATGCAATTGTCATCCAACGTGAATGATCTCCCTTCTTCAAAAACTTGCTATCTGCTAATGAATGACATAAAATAAATGGCATAAATCTGGTAAATGTGTTAAAACTCTGGCATTTTTAGTTATCTCATTGGTGGTGTACTTGAAGAGCTGAAAATACTAAACCTCAAAAAGCAAGTTTTCATGAACTGATTGTCTTGCCTTATAGAAATTCAAAATTGATTTTGGGGCAGCTTATGGAAGACATGTTTAGAATGTTATTCTTCCAAAAAAAGAGTTAAGAGCATGTTCCAGTTTGAGACAAATTCAGAGGAATGTCCAAATTTGAACATCCTTTCTTAGAAGGCAGGTTACAGCCACCCTTCCCCTACCAGGTCCGGCAAAGAAATACTCCTCGGAGGAAAGTGAAAGGGAATAAACTATTTAACAAACACACAGGAAAGAATAACAATGCTAAATAATAAAACCTCTTGCTGTGGAGAGAAACCTGGGAAGATTTTAAAGTCTTTCTGTGGGTGTGGTCTCTCTCCTCCTCTTCCGAGCCAGGTCAGCGTGTGCCCCGCTCCGGGCCTCCCAGATGATGTTTTGGGGTTGTTGCACAGTTCCAGAAGAAAAGACGAAGACACCAAAGTCCCAGGGAAAAGAAAATTCAACTCTCCACCTCTCTCCGGAGAAAACAGAGCTGAGAGCAGGCTGAAAATCAGGAGGGGTGCTTCCTCTGCTCCTGCCACTGCAGAAGCAGAACACAGAGGAGTAGTGACCTTGGAGCACAGAACTGATTGGAAAAGTTTGTCTGGCTTTTTTTTTTCTTTCTCTCGCACCCAGTTTTAAAGGAACAGAAAGGCTCAGGATTTCATGTCTGGGCATAGAGTGGCGGTAAGGGATACAACATCATAAAGTCACCCCAAGACATTGCATATATCAGGAAAAGGGGGTTTTTTCCCAGAAAAAAGGGATATTTCTGGGAACCTAAATGTATGCTTCTAAATACCCTCATCAAAATTGGGTGGGAAATTAATAGAACACTCATTCTATAATAGACTGTGATTTGTTTATGTTTGTAAACATTACCCTTTTTGAGAGAATATTATATCTTTCATAGTTATCAGATTATAATAAAAATTCAATTATAATTACAACAATAATGACACTATAGAGCATATCTCATAGACTGTATTTATTTTGTAGTTTCACACTACTTTTTAAATGAATTTGGAGTGATGTATTTAATACAGTCTTGCAAAAAGATATACCAAAAGGTAGCATAATAGTGAATAAGAAAATAAACAGAAACATTTATTATGGTTCTGAATGGTGAGTCAAAAATTAAGTGTTAATTTACCATAATCATCCAAAGTTCAAATATATTTAACAAGCTTAATTTTTGAGGATTTGAAATCAACAACAAGGAATTACACATGAACTGAAAATTTAAATTATAGAAATTTTCATGCTGACTGTGATAGTCTTTTGCATCTTGAGAGATCCCAAGGGACTGTACTCTGGCTCATATGGTGTCATTAGTTGAGAAAGAGCCTAAAGATAGAGAAAAAGTACAGACTACTTAGTTGAGGAGCAAAATCTTTAAAACATTTCATAGTATCAAACAGACAAATACAGCATAGAAAGCATTAAAATCAAGATATTTAGGAGGTAATAAATAGTGAAAGCAGTATGATAACATTGAAATTTTGTTTTCACAATAAGTAAGGAAAACATAATTGACTTAAATACATAAAAATGGCCTGATAAAGTGTAACATCAGAGATTAGTGTTTTAAAAAACATTGTAAAAACAAAAGTTATCTCACTCAAAAGGAGATTTGTTAAAGAGAATAGTGTGGTGGTTTTTTCCTAATATTGAACAAAGTCACTGATGTCTGGGTGAGCCCGTAAGATCCCGTCTTTTTGTTGTTAAGACCTGCAACTTTAAAAATAGACAGACAGAAATAAAAAGACAGAATTCTATGGAAAGTAATGAGGGAATGTAAACTGGACCATACGGGTAAAGGCAATGCAGAAAGAGTCAAACATTTTTCAGATTATGGCTGAAGATTATAAATTGCTGTGATTGCTGTTATTATAACTTCAGTAGTAATCTTTCTATTCAAGGCAGAGCTCCTTTTAAGACATAAGGTGATGTTAGAACATGGCAACATTGGTCTCTCCAGAAACAGAGAGACCAAGGCTGCAGGGAGAGTTCTGTGAATGCAGTGAATTTGCCCATAACACTGGGGAAGAGTTGAACTAAAAGTCAGGTTGCATCTCTCATATTTCTCATAGTTTTCTCCATCTAGAAGGAGCTTCTTCTTTCCTATGGTACATTTTTGATGCTCTTGTCTTGGCAAAATCTAATACAAATAATCTTATGCTGCGAAGAAATTTTTTTTTTAAGTTCAGTGTTATGAACACATGGGTATTTTAAACGTTACAGATGGGCAAATGCCCATAAAAATTGGGGTATATGTTCTTAACTGCAAATATTTGGTGTAAATTGCAACAAACTCCAAATTACTCTGATTTACACAGAGAGTTGCTTCAGACTGGCATCCTAAAAACAAAATGACAGGTTGGTCCCTACCTCTTTTCATCTACATCTCGCACACTAGCTACTGTGAAGAAAATTAACTGCAGCACAGCCAAAACCAGCACAGTTTTTCTGAATAAACCCATTCATTGGCTTGAATGATATTTGTCCATTCTCAAGAAATAAAAATATCACTTGTTTCAGTTACATCTTATTTTAAAGGCAATACAAAGTGGCTCTATGATATCTGACCCTGCTGCCCAGCATAATGGAAAAAAAATACTTTCAGTTACTTGTAACTGGTGTTCCCAGCTGATGGATTTGCAAAGTGGGTTTCTGGCAGGAGATTTTAATATCAAAATGCAAACACATTTTGCTTCCATTAAAAGTTTGTTGGAAATCTCCTTGACCAGTTTTCTTTCATTTGCTGTGGAAAGGCCTTTCTCAATATAGTCTTGTCTTTTATCTCTGCAAAATATGATGCCGGGAATTTTTACTAAAATTTCTGTTCCTATCAGAGCCTCTTTGTTTCCTGTGGCAGTTATGTTATAAAGTACCTGTGGTTCCAA
Source organism: Platysteira castanea (assembly GCA_013397175.1). Lineage (NCBI taxonomy): Eukaryota > Metazoa > Chordata > Aves > Passeriformes > Platysteira > Platysteira castanea. The sequence continues at coordinate 661,596 of VYXC01010327.1, read as the reverse complement.
TAATTTCTACTGCCCAAACTCCTTTCTCAGATTAAGGGCAAAACACATCAATTGCAATGCCCTAACTGCTCTGATTAAAGAAGATCTAGTTTTTTCATCCTCAAAGGCATCAAAACAAAGAGACATCAACACACAAAGTATGAGAGACCAGGTAGTCTTTTTTTCCTGAAACACAAAGAAAGAAACTTGCAAATTAAATCAGTTCTAATATCAGGTATTTTTAATAATCTAATCAGAAAAATAACAATACATGTGAAATGGGAATACGTGTAACATACCCAAAGGATGTCATACCATGTCAGCTGTATGTATGGCTCTCTTTGATAAAATTTCACTTTTTGTAAAAGAACAATGCAGACAGCTTAAATTCTCCGGGAATTCTCAAAGGGAGCTGATTAAACTAGAGAAATTGGGGATTACTACAAAAACTGCAAAAATTACTTTGAAAATATCTTAGTACCCCATTTGAATTTTTTCAACTGCACGTTATTGATGATTCAAGCTATTTTCAACAGAGTGGGTCAGTATGAATTTATGCAAAGAATAAGAGACAGACACCTAGAGTTCTGATCACTGACACTCAGAAAGATGAGCCTGGGTTTAAACAGGTGCCGAGAGGAAATCCATTATCAGGATTACGGGATGCCTTGGCCCGAAAAAGAAGCAGACGAAGAAGTGGACAAAAAATATTACAGAAAGTAACGTATACCCATTCAGGTACAGTAAATGCAAAGAGAGTATGTGGACAATCACTTAAAAAGATCCAGTTTTTGAGACAAATGGCAGCATGAGTAGATTCCTGGATCATTGCAACAAACTTTGTCCTGCTATCAGACCTTGTTGGGTTACTGATCCATAACCAAAAGAAACACACGATACATCAGAATGTAGAACAAGACTATCTCCTTAGCTGAAATATTTGGTGGCACTGGTAGGTGACACTGAGCTTCCCATGACAGAATCATACATCAAGTTTGTATGGCTCAAGTTGAAACAATAAAGATAAATAGGCTCTCCGTGCCTAGCAGTTGTTAGCTCCAGTGAGACTAAACTATACCTGTCATTGAATTATTACCATCTCTGCCCTGAAGCTGAAAAGTAGACACTTATGCTGATTATTGCAGGAAGACGTATTATTATTAGGCTTTTAAACAGAATGCTTAATCTATCATTCAAAATGTTTCTTAGCTATTGAGGATCCTTATGCAATGAACCATCAAATGTTTTCTACCAGTATGGGAGCTGTGAATAAGCTTGTTACTAAAAATAAAAAAAAAAAAAAGGAGAGAAAAAAAAAAAAAGGAATTTCATAGATTCTGCACATTAGCTTCAATATCTGTGGGCATCAGTTTATTTTAGAGTAAAATAGCATGATTCCTGCAGGCATTATCAGAGAAGACCTCTGCAAAACAGTGAGAGAAACTCTCTTGTAACACAGATCTTACCTCACACCTTTACAGGGATCGGGTATGGTGTTCAGTCCTGGTTCTTGAAGCAAGAACTTGCTGTGTCCAAGGGCCTCTTATCAGGCACGTCTGCTGTTTGGTACTTCTGTCAAGTAAAGATTCTTCAGTGCTTAATACAGTAAAATATTCAACCATGAATGTATTTTTTAATGTTAAACCTTAGTATGGTGTATTCACTTATTATCTAAGGGTAGCACAATTTTAAAATGCCAGAATGGCTACTACCGTGGTACTTATTGTTTTTCTCCTTCCAAAACATTCTTAGTATTGCTTCTGAGTTTAAGTTTAGAGGTCTTATATGAAGTGCATCCTGTTATTTGTGTAGATAGTACAATCATTGTGACTAGAGTATAGGAAGGTTCACCATTCCCAAAAGGAAACTGGGGCCAGGAGCACAGAGTATTTTTACCTGACTCATCTTTTTCACTATTCACTTTAATATGTATTTCCAGGACAAATAAATCCAGCGAAACGACTAAAGTATAAAGTAAGTAAAATGTGTCTTTTTAAAGGAATTTAAGTATTAATAAGAAAAATGGGCCAAGGAGCTGAGGGAAGATTCACTGGCAGACACTGAATAGCACTTGATATAATGTGATGTGATCTATCAGCTCAACATTCTGGACATCAACAAATGACTGTAGAGCACAGTTTGCAGACTTCCAGCCAGTCACTGGGCCTTAACACAAACCAGAGCCCATGACTGAGAAGCACTTGATTTTATTTCACATACCTTCTCAGTTCCCAGAACTGATAGATAAATTGGTGTCAAATGGCATCAGAATGAGCCTTCATCAGCTGAGGAGTGGGTGACCATGGTTGACTTGAAAGAATTCGGAATGTATGTATTCTGCACTCTCTAGAGGCTATAGGTGTTGTATATCTTCCTCTTTTTTTGCCATCTTTCACATAAAAATAGTTAATTTGTGAAACAATTATTTATTCCAAAGAAGAAGAATAATTTTTTTGTTGAGAGCCCCACTAAGACTGCTCTGCTCTACTTACAGCAGCAGGGCTAGTAATTGTCAGCAGTACAGGAGAGCTCGTTTGCAATTTCTGTCCTGTCTTTTTAAATTACAGTTATGCTATTAGTTTTCTTTCAAAAGTGTGATAGATGTGTATATTTATAATAGTATTGGTTCAGCACTGAGTTCTTAATCATTTTGTTTCATTTGCATACCTTCTGGTACTTTTTATTTCTTTGCCTCTATAGATGTACCTCAAGCTGAGCTACAGTGCACACATATCCAGAAGGAATCTTATTCTAAGAGCAGGTGACTTCTGCGTTGTATTAATGATATTCCAACTATTGCTGCTAGCTGTAATATTTAGCAAAATTCACAATATCATCCAGAAGGCATAAAAGATTAAAACTGTGAGCCTGTAAATCTTCTAAAAATGGACTAATAGATACTGAATTTATTTACAAAAGGCATTATTAATTAAATTATTAAAATCATAGAAATAAACAGTTGCCTGAGGACACTTTAGCAAAACTCATTCTGCTTTAGAAAGCACTTAGGCATTCAGACCAGACAGCTGACTGCCTCCAAAAGACTGAGTTTTGGAAGATAGCTGACATTTAGATAGTTGGCAGTATAATTTACATTAGGAGTACAGTGGAATTTTATGCACAATAAATCACCTTATGAGAAAATTCATAGGTGCAAAAAATCTGCATTAGAAGGGTAGAAGAGGTGATTAAGGTTACAGGAAAGATGCCTGCAGGGTTTTTCATGAAAAAAATACATCAGATCTCAGGAAGAGTCAAAAAACCCACACAGCTCTAATGCACAGTGCTGTCATATACGCTGGACATAAACGTCCTCCTGTCACCAAGGAAGGTGGGCCATTGACTGTGGAAAAAAAAAAGCTTGTGGCTGTTTTCATCCTGCTGCGTCCTCTCTCTCTCTGGAAACACATCAATCACATTTTATTCCTATGCTCTGGATTTATAGTAATGAAAATGCAGAAGAAAAGAGTTGCAGAAAGAGAAAGGAAAAGCTGAGATCACCAGCTATGTTATATTGTGTTTAGTTGTAAAATGGTTTTAGGATACTGATAATTCCTCAAGAGGCAACAAACACCATTTCATNATATTAATTTATATTACATGTTTATATATAATTTATATGTATTTATTATATTGTATTATATTGTATGTATTACATATAATTTATGAAGTTGTAGTACTGTTTATAAAGTGAGGTCTCTTCTCTTGACTGATTTTGTCCATAAGAAGCACATTATTATGGAAGCAGATTGGTTTCATGGTGTTCTATATATTCATAGTGGGCAATGTTGTTCAGAAGTATGAAAAAGATCACTGAGGCAGTCAAGATGGCCAAGACACATACTCACAAAAATATTCATTGTCTCAGATACCTCTCCTGACAGTGTCCTGACAGACACTATATTTAAAATCAGGTAATCATTANGAGTTTTGGAAGATAGCTGACATTTAGATAGTTGGCAGTATAATTTACATTAGGAGTACAGTGGAATTTTATGCACAATATATCACCTTATGAGAAAATTCATAGGTGCAAAAAATCTGCATTAGAAGGGTAGAAGAGGTGATTAAGGTTACAGGAAAGATGCCTGCAGGGTTTTTCATGAAAAAAATACATCAGATCTCAGGAAGAGTCAAAAAACCCACACAGCTCTAATGCACAGTGCTGTCATATACGCTGGACATAAACGTCCTCCTGTCACCAAGGAAGGTGGGCCATTGACTGTGGAAAAAAAAAGCTTGTGGCTGTTTTCATCCTGCTGCGTCCTCTCTCTCTCTGGAAACACATCAATCACATTTTATTCCTATGCTTTGGATTTATAGTAATGAAAATGCAGAAGAAAAGAGTTGCAGAAAGAGAAAGGAAAAGCTGAGATCACCAGCTATGTTATATTGTGTTTAGTTGTAAAATGGTTTTAGGATACTGATAATTCCTCAAGAGGCAACAAACACCATTTCATTTAAACTCTAAGGTCACTTTAAATCCAGAGAACTTGAAGCTTTCTATTAGCCGCAGGAGGAATTTAGGTTCTGTCTTGCACAGTGTGTTACTGTCTGATAGGATAGTGGGTGCCTAAAATCTTGAATCCTTGGATTTACTATCTTATAAAGTAATAGTGAATATGAATACAGGAAACATAGATGTGTGTACATGTATATGTTTAGATAAGAAATACATTGTTCTTTTAATATATTTTTATGGGTGTGTATGAACCTTCGGCTTTGTCTTATGATGTATAGACTGCAGAGAAGCAAAACTAGTTTTTTTAGGNACCTGACAGACACTATATTTAAAATCAGGTAATCATTATATATTCCTTTTATCAACACATTCTTTTCTTGCAAACCTAACTACAGGTAGTTAAATCACAATTCACAATGAATAAAGGAGTGATAAATACTTAAAAGAAAAATTCCTGTTGTCCCTTTCCACTTTTTCAGTGGTAGGGTGCAAGGACAATGCAATAGCTGAATTTCATAGCTGTTAAAAGGAGGCATAGAGAAAGTATGGGTGGGAAACTATAACCCTGAGGAGTCTGAACTTTGGAATTCTATAAAACTTCGTAGCTAGAAACTGATTTGTACAAGCTAAGTCTCAGACACTGATAGCAGCTTACTAACAACTGCTGCACTTTGGGAGAGAATATATGACCTAGCACATGCCCAAGTTATAGGGATTCTTTAATTCTGGTCTCTGTCTTGAAAAACCAATTTATTTATTGAAGGTCCTTCAATTTTCATCTCTGTAAAATGAAAGTACTGGTTGGAACAGTTGGGCCCTATTAAGTATACATAAGGCCTAAGTAAGGCCTAAGTATACAATAGGTGACACTGTGCAATGATGACCCCACTTCTCATACTCCAACACTATTTGCTAGTTGTGAAAAAGCAGTGCTGTGCTGCTGCCTGTGTCCTGCTCCCCCACCACCAGTCTCCTCAGAGCTGCAATGTGCCATATAAACATTAGGGGGATCTAAAGTCTTGAAATAAATTCTAACCTTTCGGGTGCTAAATTTTACATGTTAAGGGACATAATTTTTTTCTCTCAAGGTACATAAGAACCTTAAGTATGATGTTTATCTTGTGTAAGGTGTGCATTATCTCTTTGAGAAATGTAATTTTCAGTGTATTTTGCCATTCCTTTTAGAAAGAACATTTTGAATTGGAAAACTAGACACGGATTATCTATCCACAAAGACTGGAACGTTCAGCTGAGCATTGAGGGCATTTTAAGGTGTTAAGCAGCATTAAGATTTTTGAAGATTGAGGAAAGAGATTTTTTCCTTCCAAGCAACCCCTTCAAACATAATGAAGCCCCACTTCTTGGTGGGACAGTTTTTGTAATGCGTGAGTTGTGTAGTACAGACTCAATGCATTCAAGAATATGCTTGGTAGATACCTTAGTTCTGAGTCTTAGTGTCCTCTTTCCAGCTCTCTGAAAAAGTATAATTATGTTGAAGAATCTCTGCCTTAACTACACTTAGAACTTGATTCCACCAGATGCTAAAGAGGTAAATTTGCACACATAAATCTGAACTCTGTGAGTGCACTCTATTCTAGCAGGCCCTGAAGGTGATTTTCTAAATCCACAGGGCTGTTTCTAATCCCTGCCCAAAAGTATCACTGAAGGATTGGAGGTTTTCAGCATTTTTATTCAGCATAAACCAGTGTACCTATAAAATTTATGTTGAAAATCTTACATGTCACTATATAGAAATACTTTTTCTGTTCTTCTTGAAAATAACCTTTTCTAATTCTTTCAGCATGACCTGTCAATCCCAACATCAGTTATACTTCCTGCTTCTGAGTGCCAGAATCCACTGCTTTTATGTTGTTTGGCTTGTGGTCAGCCCTCACAAGCAGAAATCTGATGTGAAGTAAATGATCAATGTTTATTCTAAGAGGTCTCCATATTTATTCCAGAGAGCTATAACATTGCAGGGGGTTAACAGGCAAGATCATTAATTCCAGAACCTTTGCAGTTTTTTCTTGCGCATGATGCCATCTCTAAATATAACACCAGATTTGGCAGGAGAAACAGAGGAATGTTCCAATTTCAATACTTCTCTACTTCTCTGACCACTCAAATATCCAAGAAGTGCTGATCTATGACATATCTATCAACAACACCTACTATGTGAGAATTAAATGCCTTGCACAAGAAAACATCATCTGCCGCCCCGTGTATCTGCAGCTCGGGTTGCTTTTGTTCTGTAAACCTTGTTTTAAACTTACTCTCATAAAGCCAAAGTATGCAAACAAATGTAGTTTAAGGGGCCTCTCTCATGGATTTGAGGCTATTTTTTTTCCTGACTTCATCATTTCTGCAAGGCACATGTTAAAACAGCATGAAATTAAATTAATGTTTCGCCCGATTTTGGCTTCCAAAAATTGATTTCAGTTCATGTAAATGGGCTCCAGCTAGCATAGTGCTAGAAGAGTGAAAAACACATTAAAACCAAACTTGCCCCAAGGTGAAATCTCAAAGACAGACTTAAAAACACACATAGGTTGGGTTGTTTTTGTTTTTTGCTTGCATTTCTTTTCTGTTTGTTTGTTTAGGTGGTGTTGTTTTGGTTTGTTTTTTTTTTTGTTTTGTTTTTTTTTTTTTTTTTTTTTTTTTTTTTTTTTTTTTTTTTTTTTTTGTGGGTGTTTGTATTGTTTTTTCTTTAATTGTAAATGTCAAGCTACTTTTACTTCAGAACAGAAATTTCTGTGTGGCCAAACCTGAGACTTCTGGGTATAGCTAACATCAATATAACACAATGTTGTGCACAATAAAAACATTTGTAGAGTAATAATAAAGTTTTAATAAACAAACACAGTGTAATGTTTTTAACTGGATTTAGTTTGCAGGTTTTTTTGTAAACAAAAAATTATATTTTCTGATCTTTTAACAAGTATTGTAGTAGTATACTTGGTGTATTCTGTGATGTTACTTTTTTAAAATTTTCAGGTAGTTTGTAGGGTAACTAAAATATTGTCACAACAATGTCTTAATGCCATCTCTGAAGCCAAGTTTCTGGAACTATGGTAAAATGCTTGATGAAGCAAGGAACCAGTTTTCAGAAAAAAAATAGAGAAATAGTGGTCACTCAGTGAAAGGTTTTGATAGCCCTGAAAATATTAAATAGAGTGGATTGGCTTTATAAAAAGGGACTTTTTCTAGTATGGACATGGCAATTTGACAAGCATGTGCAATTTTCTACCTCTTTCATGTTTGGCATTAATTTATGAATACAACTGGAGAAAATTTTCAAATGTTAGAGAAGGTTGAAAACTTCACTTTGCTTTGTTGGAAGAAGTTTTATTTTCATAGTGGCAACACTTCTCATTCCAGTCTGTGCTGTTAATTACAACTAAGTTTTCAAAGAATCTCCTAGGAGTGAGCAGATAAATATCATGACCAATTCTTTCCTTGTATTCATCTTCTAAAATATGCTCTCCAAATGGTTTGTTCTGGTACAACTGAGGACTTGGTTCAACTAATTTATTTTTCATTTAATATATGTAAATTATGTTCTGAAGTTCTAAAAGGTGCCAACAGCTCTACTGTTTCAAGGATCTCAAGCAGATTTTAATCAGAGAAAGAGTCAGAAATATTCAAAATTCTTAAGCCATGCACTAAGTTTAGAAAGTAGAGTATTTACACAAGAGAAGTCTCCTAGTGCACAAGACGTGATAGCAAACTATGCTTTCTAGAGATACAGACTTAGGTTTTGTATTTAGTCTTTGAAGAAGAATATTTTATGGGGTTAATTTAAAAAACAATAAAGAAATCATGTCCTATTGTATGCGGAGCATCATTCTTGAATCTTTTCCTTACATTTGTCTCATCCTCTAAGCAGATTATTTTGTAAAACATTATCATTTTGAAATGAATGTGTTGAAAATGTTAAATAAATGACCAAGTAAAATTATTTAAGTTAAATAGTTAAGTTAGGCTGAGCCTATTTTACTAGCTTGTAAAAAATAAAGTGAACTCTATATCCTTTCTCAACTTGACAACTCACTGAGATAATTTTCTTCAAATAGTGAGAAAGAGGTGAAAAAAGATTAAGAGTGTGTCTGTATTTCACAGTGCAGAAGGGAGTGAAGAATCTCCTTTTATTAGGAAATTAAATCAAGTGAAAATCTATGCTACCATGACAATACTGCTTTCAGCACAAAACCTTGGATATCTCAGTGCAGTTCTTCAGTGTCAACATACACTCTACAGCCTCTACAGAAACTGTCTAGATTCCTAGTCCGTTCAACATCTCCTAAGATCTAACTCAATTAAATTCTGTAAGCAGGAAGATTGATTGACTAAAGAAGATCCTACATCTCCTCTTTGAGTGTCATTCTGTAAAAAACATTGAAAAGCCTCACTCACCAATCTGACAAATCAATTAAAATCAGAGCTCTATCAGTCTGTGTTGACAGACTTTTATCCATGCAGATGAATGAACCTGTAATTCAGAAATTCAAGATGATCAAGCTTCACATAGTTGTAAAATCTCAATTCAAATGACTCAAATGTGTTCCTGAAGTTTATATTGAAGTGCAGTAATTACAGTGGAACTCACTCTGAACAGAATCCTCTAAAGGAAAAATACATTGAGACACAGGATATGCAAGACAATAAATGTGATTGATAAGTGTAACTGATAGTATATTTGCACTTGTAGAAGACATTGAATATAAAATCTACAATACAAAATCAATGAAGTAAAAACTAAATAGGTTAAAATCTGGTTAGCTCGTCAATTTAAAAAATAATTTCCAATAATAAATCACCATCATATGAGGACTATTGCTATTGGACTTCTACACATATCTAATCTTGATTTTTGCTATATCATGTGCTCTTACAAGTGAGTTGGAGAAACATACACTATTTAGTTAGGTGAGAGTTCCATCAATAAAGACATGCATATGTAAAATTTGAAAAAACCTCAAAAACAGTTACAAAAATAAGTAAGAAAAAATACAATTGTAGGGACGGATGTAGCTCTGTATGGTGCTATCAGGAAGTATTTGTGTGATATAGTCCTTAAATTTCTCATATTTCTGGTCTGTATGAAGTTTGGGGCATAAAGTTTGGGGCAAAGGCATTTCCTGCCTCTGTTTCTCTACATGTTAGAACCACCTTTTATATGAACATAATGTCAGTGCATAATTACCAGGGTACTGTCCTGAAATGGTGTGTACACCTGGGTACCTGGTTTGCTCCTAGTTGCATACAGACAGAAAGAGAGAGAGTAAACTGGTACCGACAACATTCGTATTTGTAAAAATAAGATGAAACTTGCAAGAAGAAAGCATGTGCCTTGTAAAGTCATGTAGGGAATATAATGTATTTCAGGTTTGAAAAGTAGTGAAGGTACATTTGGTAAATGATGAATAGTTGTTTTAATGAGAGCTTCCAGTTGTAAACTTGGAAGTTTAGTAGTTTGTAAGCAGAGAAATGCTGAGTATGAGAAAATAGAAGCCATTGTACACTATTTAATTATCTCAATTTTGTTTTATGGAAGCATATTTTGGTCTGACATTCAGACCTTAGGGAACAATGGAGAGAAACTGACAAAAATTCAAGACAGTTAAAAGCATATTTAAGGTCAGGAAGTTTTAGCTTATAGGAGAACACTAAAGACCCAGGAAATAACTAGACTGTATCTGGACTAACTGGAATTCTGATAGTAGCACTTTAACATAGTAAATAAATTAATGATTTGTGGCAAACTAGATAATTTGAGGTTAGAGTTAGTAGCACATATTTTACAGAAAAAGCATCAGATATAAGGATAACTTCACCAAGAATGAATAAAAATTGATGTCTTTAAAAACCAAGAGTTTGATGCGGGAGCTGCTGAAAATGTAGTTTGTAGTAAGTGGGACATCAGATGTTCCATTCATAATTTCTTCATGTTCTAGAGCCAATGAACACTCTATATTTTTCTACATTTTGACTTTTGGCCTTCTGCGTGATATTCATGAGCATAAATCATGATGTTAAAACCAGGTTGTCTTTCTCAAGGTGCACAGGCTGTTTTCCATTAAAGTATTACATTTCATATTTGGATTTAAAATTTCAAGTTATATTATTTTGTGACAACTGTGAAAGAAACTTAATCACTCTGCTTTCACCTTTGAAAACATGATTTGCACCTTAGAGGGGCAATGATGAATCAAAAAAACAGTTCAGGCAGCAGTTTGAAGATGAGGAAGAGGATTTTTCTTTCTAAGCATTAAGTGGAGCTCATGGGGAATCGATGCCTGTGTCCATTACCTTACAGTGTATCAGTTATCAGTGCAAACTATTCTGGCAAAGGGATGGAATAAAATCTCAGTAAACATAAATTAATCCCTAGGAGCTTCCCAATGCAGTTTTCTTTTACATGGAAGTAATTTCCATGGCAACAGAATCTTCTTCTGTGGTAAAATTGCAATATTTACTTAAAAATGTTTGGAAAAACAATTCCATTTCACATAGTTTTGACTGAGATTTCATCACTTTTCATATTGGGGTACAAACAGCCAAACAAACAAAAAAAAAACCTGTGCGAAAAAGTTTTGAATGCCCCAATCTCATTTCAGTCAGTAAAGTAAATGCAAAGGTGCTCACAAATTATTAGAAGAAATCTTTCTAAAAAGTCTGTAGACACTTATCATGAAATGTCTTAACATCAGCAAAAGTACCAATAAATGGAGTTAAAATTGTCTTATCATTAGGTAACAGATGTATGACAGATACAGATTTTTTTTTCTGATTAGATGATCATTGTTCTTCTGATTAGGTTATTGATGGAGATACTCTTGAAAGAAGTTTTAATTTTATCATGATAGCATTATGCAAATTATAATTTGCATAAAAGTTCACAGAAAGCAGATAGATAATCAGAATTAATGAAAGAGGAAGGAAAGACAAGTTAGCATTAAAACCAGATGCTTCTTTGAAATTTATTATTATATATATATTTTAAAAGAAAATTTCACCTAAGATATTAATTCATGGACCTTTATTTCTGTGTTCATAATTCATATGAAGAGTAATAGAAGCAGAAAGGAAACAACTGCTACTCTAGTGCCAATCTGACAACTGAAAGAGTCAGATGAGTTGAAGCTTTCCAATATATAAATGCATTGCTTGTAATATGGTGAAAATTAGCATGACACAAAAAAGAAAGATGGGCTGCATATTAGCAAGTCCATTCTTACTGACAATGTTACAAAGAGGGGCACTAAGGGATGTCAAGCTATGAGACATTCAGAGTAATATATCAGGGAATGCTACATAGACCACTAGATTTATATTTTATCACCTAATGGCTCTTTTCACTGTGGAAGAGAAACTCTGTTCTTCTCTTGTGGAAATTTTTAAGGGAAATACTGAGATTGGTAAGAATGAAATATGAACAGAAATGCCTGTGTGTTTAAACACTAGAGCAGGAGAAAAGGGTTAAAAGAAATGGCTTCCATTTGTCACAGAAAACACTATACCCAGGTCATTGCTTCCAGGATGCTCTTCTCAGCAGTAAAATTGAGGAATGCATTGCTCACCTGAAGACCAAAAGGCCTGCATTCTGATAAGACATGGGTGACTGATCAGTGGAAGTCCTGCGTCCATACACCAGGAGCATGACAACCGGACTGCAACATATCACACACAGCAATTCTTTTGCTGTTAGCTCACCAGAGAAAAGAGACTGTGACATGTACATCAAACATATTCCAAAGAAAAACAGAGGCAGCAAAATTAATTGAGATTTTCAAAGGCTGAAACCAGCAACTTTTGAGGACCGCCCCATTAAGTCCAGAATTGATTTGCTGTTGTTCATCAGAAAGGACCCCAGAGATGTGGTGAAGTCTTGATAGCCAAGTGTGCTTTGTCACCTCTTTTGCACAAATGATCCTGGCCAGATTGCTGGGTTCATGGCACCCTGGTCCTGGTGAGCATGCATGTGTATGAGAGACCGTGAATAATATGAAAAAAAGACTGCAAGGGGCTAAAATCTTCATAATTTGAGTCAGTAAAAATCTTGTAGATCTTGTAAATAAGTTTCTCCTTCCCTTTCCATAAGTCCTCTCACTTAATTTTTCTTGAACTGGAGTGAGATTTTGTCTGACATTCATTTCAAGCAGTCCAGGAGCCTGGCTATGCCAGGAAATATGGATAGTGTGATAGCCTTGGCTGCACTTAAACTGAAAGAAAGCAGCTCATACACATTGGTTTGTTGCTGTTAGAAGAACAAAGAACTTTGTGAGAAAGATGTTTTGCACTTCAATTTTTCAAAAATGGTCTGAAGTAGTAAAAATCTTTTTTTCAATACAAATATGCCTATATTCTGTGAGACAAGAATGAATAATTTCATTTTATCTTTTTCTTTATGTACAAATCAAGGTTAAGTGTCCCCTAGAAAGGCAAGTAACTCTGAACAGTGACCATGACATGTTTGGTGCACTTTAATATTTTACAAGAGAGAACAGAGTTCTTAGTAGCCACCAAAAATACAAATAAAAGAAAATTTTCTAATGAAAGGTTTAAAATACAGGATTATCAGAATATCTGCTCACAATTTGGAAGGTACAAACAACAAGCAGGGGATTTTACAGGGAAACAATCTGTGTTTCACAGGACAAAACAAAAGAAAGGCAAAGATAACCTGATTTCCAGGAGGAAAATTCTTAGCTACGTAGGTCTTTATATGATATTAAATACCAAGTTCTGATTTTGGCATCTAATCTCAATGCTTTTTTTCCTCAGCAGTTTTATGGCATTCGTCTACTATTTTTGAGAGATGTCTTCGAATGTGAATAATAAAGAATGCATTTGTATGGATGTTCTCCTTACAAGGACTCTGCCTCAACCAGTTAATCTTCTATATTCATACTTTACATGCACATCCTCATCTTATCTCTGTTGAGCACAAAGATTTTTTAGCAGGAACACCAAAGATCATAAGCCCTTTTTGGGAGCAGATACACTTAAAATGCAACAGTAAAGGATGCTTTCTCACACAGGATCTAAACACAGAATTCAATTTTTATTTTATAAGCTAAATCTACACCTGCTATGAATCAGAGGTACTGTTAGTCACTCATTGCTGGTTTTTTGATTTCTACCACCTGACAATTTGGCCTTTAAAGTATTCTATACAAGCAGGGCTGGTAAATCCACCTACTATTTGGTTTCCCTATTGATTGCATTGCAAGACTCTGCTTTCAGTTGTTTACAGTTTTGCCAGACTTTAAATATTTGGTCTGGAATTGTTAATCATCATTCTGTGCTTTGCCCTGAATAATTCAGGCAATGAGGGGAATGTTTATATCTATTTGCCATCAGTTTAAAAATCTAGCCACATGGTGTCATGTTATAAGCATTTGCAAAATTGCAGTCCATGCAGCCTCGTTTTACAGTTCATTTAAGCAGTTCAAATCCTACTCGATTATGCTCACTAAGGATTAAACAAGGCTCTCCCTAAAATGGCAGTTCTGCAAAGTTTTGCCAAGAGTGATTTTATATAACTCTTCTGAGACTGCAGTTGTCACATGGAGGAAGAAGATGCTGTGGAATTCAAATCCCAAAAGTAAAAGAGTTAAAACCATGATTGCAGTGCACTGAATCAACACAAGTGTGGAGGAGACCTCAAGAACTGAGACTTCAAGTTAGGGCAGTAGACAGAGAGAGGAGATATTGACTGAAAAAAACTGATTACAGGAGACTGGCAGTAGCTGGCTGGGAAGTCTGTTCAGAGACCAGTGCAGCAGTGGTAAGAGAAGTTTGAAATAACTGCAGTATAGGAGAGAGCATGACTCGATGGACAGAGATTTGTTGTACAGTCTAAGAAGTTAAGGATTGGGATTCAGAGGTCCTGAGGGAAGAAAGGGAGAATTGTTGGTGTAACATGGAAGGAAAGAAAAGAGTGGAACCAGGAATAACTAAGACTCCTGAAAGGAAAACAAAGTAGGCAGTAGAAATAGAATGGCTGTCTGGTCAAGGAGGCCATATTTGGGACAGGAGAAGATTTTTGCTTACAATGTCATAACAGAATCATAGAATGGCTTGGAAAGGATATTAGAGATCAACTGATTCCAACCCCAATTCCATGGGCAGGGTCACCTTCCACTAGATCATACTAAAGAAATATTCTTTTAAAAGCAGTACTAAAGTACTAAAGAAATACTTTTAGGAGGATACCGGTAGAAGTATCCTGTGGTGAGTTGACCTTGACTGGCTTTTTTATGCCCACACAGCTGCTCTCTCATGCCCTCACATCAACAGGACTTGGGGAGAAAATAGGATGAAAAAGCTTGTGGGTCAAGATAGTGGCAGGGAATGACTAACCAACTAACGCAATAGGCAAAACAGACTCAAATTGGGGAATAATAATTTAATTTATTGCAAATTAAAATACATGTAGTTGATCAGAAAAAAAAAAAAAAATTAAAGTATCACCTTTCCGTCACCCCTTCTACCTAAGCTTAGCTTCACAGTTTCACTCATGTTTCCTCTACCTCCTCCCTGCCCCTCTCCACAGCAGTGTGCGTGAAGAATTGGGGGTAATGGTCTATCCATAACAGATCCTTTTTAGCACCCCTTTCTCCTCATGTTTATCTCCTGCTCATGGGTCCTCTCCGTGGGTCCTCCCCGTGGGTCCTCCGCATGGCCTGCTGTCCTTCAGGATAAACCTGCTCTGCTGTGGGATTCTCCAGAGGCCTCAGTTCCTTCAAAGAACATTCATCTCCTCCTGTGTGGGGTCCTCCGCTGCCTGCACTGAGATTTGCTCCAGCCTGGTTCTCTTCACAGGCTGGAGGGGAACCTCTGCTCTACTACAGTCTCTTCCACAGGCTGTGGGGAAATACCAGCTTTGATGCCTGTAGCCCTTCCTCTCCATCCTCGTTCTTCACCCTTGGTGTTAACAGGCTTGTTTCTTACATGTTTTTCTCCTCACTCTTCATATGGTTATGTGATGTTTTGTCCTGTCTTAATTTTGTTTTTTCCCAAATATGCCACCAGCTTGACTGATGGGCTCAGCTACATCCTGCAGTGGGTCTGCTGAAAACCCCTGTGTTCAGCACGGGGCAGCCCCAGCCCAATGTCACAGAGGCTATCCTTGCAGCCCTCCTGCACACAGCTCTTAGCCACGGACACCCAAATGGATATGCCTTGAGACGCACATTTCAGAACCAGATAAAATCTCAGATCCCTGGGTCTCAATGTCACCATAAATATTGCCCTAATAAGCTCACTGGTGCATCCAAGTTTGCCTCAAGGGATAAAAATTTCGTAGTCCTAGTACCAGAGCAACCCAGCTTGGAGTAGGGTTGTAGCCTATGCCGTCTCACTTCCAACACGGTCACCTGGATGGCCTTCTCTTGGAAACCAGAATGTGGAGAAGGAGGAAACAAGGGAAAGGAAGAGCTGCAGAAGCATGTCTTTCAACCAGGTTTGAAAGCAGCTAAGGGTGTACATAATGAGAATATGTGTTGTATGCGCTCCTCTCTTACTCACAGCTGCTGCAGTTCATTTCTTCACAAAGTGGTTGCATAGTGAGTGATAAATACAATCACCCTTTTAACTAAGTAGAAATATATTTTAACCTTAAAAAATGTTGTAACTCTTGTTGCAACATATGCACTTAATATAACCACTGCCAGACTCATAACCTCCTCTGTACACCTTTAATGGGAGTTTAACTAGCTGGATTTGATCACCCTTTTACCTTTCTCTGGATACTTATAACTAGATCATGAAAGTGATTGCTGGAAAATATATTCACTGATGAAGCAAGTTAGTTTTCCCAGAGCTAACATGAAAACACAATCCTACACAAACCAAATTGCTGGCATAGTCTTCATATTCCATAAAATAATTGTGAAATCGACTCCTGCAACAGTAAATCTGCTTGTCTGTCTAGCCTAAAACAATAGGCCCACACATTCTGGGAAAAAAAAAAGTGTCAATGTTGTTTTTCATAGGGCTTTTTACATAGAAAGGCTATTTCCACTTAATTTGTCCGTGCTATTAAGATTAAAAAAAAAAAATTTCTGTTTCAAAAAACCCAGTTCTCAGACATCTGATTTCCAATGCTAACAGATTTATCAGTATGACCAATTCTCATTGGATTATAGCAATCCTTATTTGGATTAGATTAAAATCTAATAAACTGCCTCAGTTGTGGACACACAATAGTTTAATTTTCCTGAATTTACTGTATTATTTTCTTCAAAACTCTTTCATCCAAACATATTCTCACCATTTACACTAATTTCACCAATTTTGCTGTAATGCAAACAACTATGGACAGGATATGCTGGAAGCTGTTCAGCAGGAAAGCAGCTCTGAAAACGGGAACATGAGGGTCCTGGTGGACCACACTGAACACAAGTCAGCAGTGTGTCCGTGCAGCAGAGAAGGGCAGTGGTGTCCTGGGCTGCATCAGGATTTCTACCAGCAGGTCAAGGGAGGTGATTCTGGCCCTACTCTCAGCCCTGACGAGGGCACACCTGCAATGCTGTGTCTGGGACTCTGATCTACGTCTAGTGCATACTAGAGAGAATTCTGTGAAGGGTCCCTAATATCATTAAGTGGCAAAAGCATCTCTCCTATGAAGAAAAAGGCTGAGAGGGCTGGAAAACTGTTCAGCCTGGAGAAGGGTCCAGGACCTGGTCAACAGATAAAGTAGGCAATTATGAGTACAAAACTGGTCAGTCACACTTAACTGATGAGTGTTGGAATGTGGGAATGTTTATTTTATTAAGATAATATGATCAAGAATCTTATCAAACAGAGTGTAAGGACCTTATCAAATGGTATGATAAGGAAAAGCAGGAAGTCACAGAGAAAACAGACACAAACTTGAAAAACATAAGAGAGGCAAAGTCAAGAAATAAACTTTGTCAGTCAGTTACTAATTGACGGACTACCAAGAATTGAAGGCAAGCCAGAATTTTGCTACTGATAAGAATGTAAGCCTGAGCATCCGGGATGTTGGAGTGGGGTTGAGAAATATGGAAACTGGTGAGGAAATTTGCAGCGCAAAAGGATGGAGATGAACAGACGAAGAGACAGAAAGAGTTATAAAAGGTTGCATGTAAAGGGGGGGTTCTTTGTCTGATGGTCACAGTCTATCCTATCTTTTTATTAAATTCTTTCCTAACTACCTCTCTGCATGGTATTACTTTCTCTCCTATGCATATGTGTGTATATGTTCTGTGAGACTGTGTGAGACCTTTATGAGAGTGGGAGTGACAGCTGGAGTCACACTGGGGTGTAGGTACACCTGCTCTGTGGTGTCAGCTGCTGCAGTGAGAATGGGGGGGGAGGGTGTCAGTATCAGTGACTGAAATGAGTGGGGTCTTAAAACTCTACCCATTGGGGAGGGAATGGCATGTGTCCCAATAAACAGCTGCTGGGAGGGATCAGAATGAGTGAGGGGAGTGAGGGGCTTGGCACTGGTGGCAGCAGCAGGACCACAGGCACAGTCTGTGTACCTGGTGCCACCTCTGAAGAGGCAGAGGGGCAGCTGACTGTCTCTATCTTCCCCAGTTCAGGTGTGTGTGTGTGCATGTGTCTGTTATCCTCTAGGAAATCTCAGGCTTGACCAGCCAGATCCCAGGCAGGCCTGGGGCTGAGCGTGGCTATCAGCTGGCTGGAGGGTCCACGCAGGTATTTAGGGAGACCTGTGGGTATTGGGCGTCTGTGAGACAAGTGTGCAAGTACCTGATGGTAGTGAGCATCAAGCTGGACTGGCAAGAGGGTCTGGGGACACATGGAGCAGGTAAGGGGACTTGATATCCAGGTGGGGGTAACAGGAAGACAGAGGGTCTCTGCCAGAACTCTTGCAAATACGTGTGTGCTTGTAAACCTAGAGAGTGCTTTGTGTGTGCCTGCACTGGGGAATGTTGGTCTCCACCAGCTGAAATAAACCAGGGGACTTGACAGTTTGCATTAGTATTTTCTGTGGGTTCTGTGTTTGTGTGCTGTTGGAAGGAGAATTGTGTAAGCACTAATTTAGGGTGCATATTTAACCTTAGTTAAGTTTTAGAATTTCGGAGAATAACCCTTTTAGACTTACAGAAAAAAATATTATCTGTCAAAGCAGATAATATCTATCCACACAAAACCATAAACACCAAGCTGATTGCCTTGTTCCTTCAGCTGTGTTGCCTTTGTGTTTTTGGGATCACAGGATTATTTTCTTACCGAAGGATCCTTCCTACTGAAGTTCAGCAGAAAATCTTGGTTTGTTCCTCCTGTTAAATTTCTTGAATATTGGTAAACATCGCTCTCTAATTGTTCATCCTCTGTGTTAATTTTGTTAAAATATGATTATACCTCTATGCAACAACCAAACAATTGAAATAAATCAACATAAAAGAGAATATATGTATTCTATTGCTGATTTCAGGTACATACTGAAAAAGATAATCACTCTCCTTTTTACATGAATGCAATTTTTGATGGACATTTATGTCAGAAAGGGCAAGACTTGCTAATGTGCAAGTGACTGCATTTTAAAACAAAGGAAGTAATTTTCTTCGTGGATGGAGGAAGAAACAAAACTCAGCAATTTGGGATTGCAGTGTTTTGGGCAGAGCAGTGGAGAAAAAGCAGTGGACAGACCTGACTTCTACAACTGGGGGTGGTTTTTCTGGAGTTATGTTAAGGGAACTACAGCTGTGAATTATAATCTTTTTATTAATCCAGAGTAAATTCCACTTGTTAAAATCAAGTGGGAATTACAGAGAGTTAAGCAGTATTACACAGGCGACCTACTGACAAAAACAAATTAGGCTCAGAAAAAAGCATTTGTTAAATATAAATTAGGGGCTCTCTGAAACAAACTCCATAAAATACAGGAAAGTATGCCTCCACAAGCATAATAAGAAACAAAGGACATGCATCATATGTGGCAAAATAATTATGAAATGCAACTTTATCACATGTGGCCAATGTTTCCAATTATTTCTGTAAAATAAAGCCATTTTTTTCCATTAATGATGTCGCAGATAACTCACTCAGAGGATCATTACTCGTAGGAGAGCTCTCCATCTCTTTAATGAGGAGCTCACAGCCCTTGAAATGATAGTGAAGTAATTATAAGATGGACTCAAATGTGGGAGTGAAAACTTCCATGGAGACATACACCAAACTAACTTGGAATTGAAGAGCTCCCCAGAGAGTGAACAAATGGAAGATGGCCTTAATGTGCTTTCAATTCTTGCTGAATATTTAATTGTAAGTATATGTTGATAAACTGTTGCCAGTTTTTTCATTGGAAAGCACATTCTTTTGTCACCCAAGAGGAAAAATTATGAACAAGTACAAATACATGTGTAGAAGTGAAAAGGCTTGCATTTGACAGCAAGATAATAAAAATAATGCATTTCATTTGTTTATTGCAATTTAAGAATCTGAGTGAAGAGACATGTCAGCATACCTTCTGTAATTTAGAATGCTTTTAGATCAGTAGAATAATTCACAGTAACAACCTATTGTTTTAATAAGTTTACTCCCTCTGTGTCTTTACACCTAATCCTCGAGTAAAATTCATAATAGTCTAAAGCGTAGAGCAACAGATGAAGCCGTGGCAAAGGTTTTACTTGATTTTTTTTTCATTTCTGATATTGATATTTTAAAAAATAAAAACAAAAAGGGAATCAGAAGATAGTAAATGAAATTGTTGAATAAAATATACTTAATTTATTCAGGAATTACATGAGAGAACAGAAAATATGACACTGATGTACCATCAAGTCAGGCACATCAGTAAAAAAATGTGCATAAAAGTGTGTTTGAAAGACAGACAGCAGATTCATTTTTAACTACACATGTACAAACCTGTAACAGACCAAAAAATTTCCCCACAGCAGTTTGTGACCACATCATATCAATATTTCTTGACCCCATCACAGACCATGTTGTAAACATAAGAACATACTTAATCTTTGCTAATCTAAGAATCTCCACCCTTTTCTGTCATCACACACAGCACCAGCCTTTTATCTTACTGGTTTAGGAAATGGAATTATCACAGTAAGACTGTAAGCTTAGAGACTTTTTTTATATAAAGCAATCAAAATCTAAGTGAGAAAAAAGTGACATTGGACTACCTTCATATTCTGTGTAATAAAGAGGACCAGAGCCTGCCTATGTCCTAATGTAAAATTTTAACAATATCAGAGCTTCCAAGATGGCCCAAGCTCCATTCAAATGAACTGCCCACATAGTGCAAAGCTCTCATATTGTTACTCTGAATCAGAGCTATAATATTGCACTGCGGGAATTAAATGAAGTGAATATCCATCCATTTTTATGAGAATACTGCAGGTGTTAGGTTTGGAAGGTTAAGTTTGAAATAGTATGCTGGTAAGTGATACTGCAATGACTAGACTTTCTGGTCAGCTAAGCAGGACAGCAATATTAGGGGAGATTTTCCTCTTCAATCAAGAACTCGCAAGCCCAGCAATGCATGCAGGAGCAAAGATAAGTATACAGCCTCATTGTATGTGACCTCTTGGTAGCCTTAAGATGCAGTGCTGAACACTGCACAGCTTGGGCCTAATTTACTGGGAATATTACTAGAAGTTAAAATAGTGTCATGGGAAAGCTGAGGTGTCTGGTCCTTTACAATAGACTGCTCTTATAAATCAGTGATAGTATCAAACATCTTATATTGTCATGGATTTAAAAAAATGCAATAAAAAGTATGCTTGAAAGAGTTAATGAGGGAATTCAAGAACAATAAAAGATCACAAGACTAGCCCTTTAGCCCAGCCAAAGAAAATGGTGCTAAATTATAACCAGGTGTTTTTATTTCCTGATTTACAAAGTATTGCAAACTCAGCACTCTGCGCTAGAAAGGGCAAGATGCAGACTCACATACACAGAACATTCATTGGATTCACCCAACCCTTATAAAACTTTAGACTTCCCAAATTAATTTCATCAGTTCCAACTGATGTATGTCCCAAAACATACTGAGGGAGCTGGTTGAAGGACTCATCAAGCCACTCTCCACCATTTATCATCAGTCCTAATTAAGCATGGAGATCACATATGGCTGGAGGTTGGCCAATGTGACACCCATGCACAGGAAGGGTCAAAAGGATGATCCAGGGAATTGTAGACCTTTCAGCCTGACCTTGATACTGGGAAGGTTATGGAACAGATTGTCTTGAATGCAATCACACATCACAAACAGTACAACCAGGGGATCAGGCCCAGCCACAATGGATTTGGGAAAGGAAGGTCCTGCCTGACCAACCTGATCTCCTTTTATGACCAGGAGACCTGCCTAGTGGATGAGGGAAAGGCTGTGGATGCTGTCTACCTGGACTTCAGTAAAGCCTTCGATGCTGTCTCCCACAGCATTCTCCAGGAGCTGGCAGCCCCTGGCTTGGACAGGTGCACTCTTCACTGGGTTCAGAACTGGCTGGATGGCTGGGTCTAGGGAGTGGTGGTGAACTGTGCTACAACCAGCTGGCACCTGGTTACTAGTGGTGTTTCCCAGGCTCAGTATTATATAGATATAATATAGATAATAAATATATAATATACATTATTATTAAGCCAGTTCTGCTCCGTATCTTTCTCAATGATCTGGACCAAAGGATCAAGTGCACCCCCAGCACACTTTGTAGATGACTCAAAGTTGGACTGGAGTGCTGATCTGCTGGAGGGTAGGAAGGCTCTACAGAGGGATCTGGACAGGCTGGATTGATAGGCTAAGGCCAAAGGTAAGAGGTTCAATAACATAAAGTGGGTCCACCTTTTCACCTTTTTTTTTTTTTTTGGTGTTCTTTTCCAACCTTAATGGTTCAGCAATTCTAGGATTCTAAGATAAAGATCAGATAAATATAGCATAACTTATTTGTTCTTTAGTGTTATGTAGTTTTGCATATGCAACTACTTTGTCACATGGAAAACTAAATTATACTTCAGACACTGAATGAGAATACCTTTGTACAGTGCAGCTTCCTAGCATCAGACTGGGTAATGTGCTGCAGTATCCATTCTCAAACCCCACTGTACTATTTTCAAATGTCTTTTGGTGTAAGAACAGAAGTATAGAAGGATTTCAGAAGACAGTTCATAAGAATTTCTTCTAGAGAAGCTGCAAGAGATTCTGAAAAATTTGAGCATTAAAATGTTCCTTAGCTAAGGCTTTTCCTTATTTGGAAATTGCATGGAAGAGTCTTTGTTTATTTTTATGGCACGGTGGGTATTCTCTTTCATTTAACTGCTCAGAAGTTACAAGCCATTCGCATTTAAAGAAATTTTTACTCCCATCTTTGTAACCCCACCTTGTTGCCTGCTGGCAACCTGGATGGACTTAAGTCTCCTATATATCCTGAGTCATATTTGATAGGCCTGTGCTTATGCCCTGGCAAATGTATGGTGTATCAGTAAACATCGGACTCCCACATTATGAACCGTGGTTTGTACTAAAGTCAGGTAGACATCTGATTATAATGGAAGGTTGGACAACGACAGTTTTGTTCAGACACAGACAAAGAACTGTCAAGTGTGTTAAGGGTGAACTGACTTCCAGGGCATGATACAATCATCTGCACAATAGGTGCCTTCTGATTCCTCGGAAGCTCCAAGTTTCCCAAGATAACTTGATACGTCTGCCAGATATGGTACAGCATTTGCAGGGTATTTATACTATTCTGGAGCACTTACTAGAAACCATGGCATCCTGCATGGATAACATCTCACACGGCACTAGAAAGACGTGTGAGCAAATTAATCAAGCCTTTAATTACTATATCTCAGTGGAAAATTTAACCGAGCTGCTCAGCCCTGTCAAGAGATAAAATTGTTTAGATCATGTTCAGAAGCATATCTGTAATTGGAAACTTTAAAGAAAAAAAACAAACAATCCCTTAAACAGACATTAGATATCAGCTAGGAAGCCATTCAAGTGAAGTAATATTTCATTAATCTCTAATTTGCTTCTCAAGTTTTTATGAGATCTGATTCTTTAGACCAAAACATGCACTGGATACACAGAAAGGCATAGGCAGTTTTTCACTGTTAGGTTCCTAGAAATTTGGCTTCCATTTGGCTTCCTTCTGACAAAAGACTATAGTTCTGTGCATATTAAGGAAAAGATTAAATAAGAAGAAGATATTTATTGAGGGATTAAGGAGCTGATTCAGTCAAAACGCCTTTTGGAACTGAATCCAAAACTTCAAATCTGTGCCATCTGCACTGATGTGAATACAACACTGGTATGAAACAAGCCTATTAATTTCATTGTTTAACACCTGTCTAATTATAAGAACTCTTGGTTCTTATAATCCAGAATAAAAATGTTTTACACATAAATAAAATCCATTCAGAAATCCATGAGTTTTCCAGTACTTGGAAAAAAAATAGTTTATTTTTGTACACAATAACAAAAAGGATGTTTGGGCAGATTGAAGTCCAGCATCTTATTTTTTAAAATTTCTTTTCTTTACTTAACCTTCAGCATGGGGAAAAAAAATTTAACATTATTTTCTTATCACAAATAAGCAAAAAAAAAAAATTTCCACAGACATAAGGATTGTTTGACAAAAAATAATGAAAGCAAAGAATTCCACAGTCTTGAGTTAAGTCTACCATATGTTCCTTCACACAGCATCTGTCTTCTCAAATTAAAGGCACTTTAGTTAGGAATATTGAACGCTTCAAAATTAACATTTTATAATTCAGGATTACCTGTAATCTTTGTCTTTTTCTCCTTGCATTGTTCACCTGAGAGCTATAAATAACAGAACAACCACTTCCATAACTTTTTAAAGATAGATGACTTTACATAGAAAATGGTCTTGAAATAAACTCTCTTTAATCTATGAAACCAGCTGGGTTTTTTTGTTTTGTTTTGTTTGATTTGGCTGAGTTTTTCAAGCAGCTTGAGCAGTATTTGCACATCATGAAAGAATACTTTTACCAATAGTATCTACAGAAGCACCACTGCAATTTCCTTCAGAGGATCACATTCTTTGCAGTCTGATTGATGCTGAATTTCTACAGTGAAGGGTCTTCCTTTTAGAGAACTTTAGGTTTCTGTTGGATGTCTTTAAAATAAGGACTATCAGGAAGGGATAAAATATCATTCTGAAAAAACTACTTTGGAACATTAATGGGCTGATTGCACATTTCTTGTCTGCAATCCCATGTAGTATTTAATGAAGGCATACATCTGTGTTACGATACTATATGCATTGTAACCATCGTTTATTGCAATGGGAAATTCTTCACACAAAATCATGACTGTGAAACAGCACAGCTTTTATACTAAACTTTTTACACTGAACTTTTTACACCAAAGTTGCAGAACCAACGTATTCCTTCTTTTTGCTGAAACACGTCATCCATCAAGACCTTTCGCAGGTATATACAAATACAAAGTCTGTGCTTTGTAACATTAGTCAGAAGCACGAGGAGGTCACAACCTCTCTCTCTTTCTCAGTCCTTCCAGATAATCCCTGTCTGATCAAATAACATATAAATGTCTATGGCAAAGTACATAAGACAAGACCTAATGGGGCGTAATAAACATTCCTCCTATAAGCAAGTAATTCTGTAATTTTGCACTGAAGGTTTTCTTTGTGTCCTCCTCTTGAGCATCCAACTCAAGATGTTGTCAGAGACAAACTATAGGAGTAGGCATTTCTTAAGTTGCTGTGCACTATGCATTGAAAAAGGAAGTTCTTCATGTAACTAATCCTGCAGTTTTGAATAAAAAATCTTTTGTCCATTTTGAATAAATAATCACCATTATTTGACAATGTATATTGTGATTACTCGATTACTGATGAGAAAACTCAAATGTCTGTTGACATGAATTTCATGCAGTTTTTCATTCTACTACAAGTATTTAGATGATAATAACTAGCTCAAACTTCTGGGTTCCTATCACTTCATTCTGCTAACTGTAGAACAGGCAAGAAAATTCTAGAATTTAAACACCTTGATATTTAAATACCTTGAAAAATCTAGATTTTATATGAACGAGAAATGGAATACCAAAGAAGTAATACCTTCTTAGTATAAAGTACTTAGAATAAATATAACAAAATTCTCATTTGTTACATGTTTTGCTTTCTTTGATCCTATTGACACTTTAAAATAGTCAGATAGGCATAAATCAAACATGTTTCTGAAAATCAGTAAAAATTTGGTTCATTTTTTCCCAATGGTTAAAATAATAATGGGCTGCATTTTAATATTTTTTTAATTCCCAAGGAAAAACTTCTAATAGGATGCATATATCAAGATATGAATAGGCTTTCATCCATCAAAAGCACTCAAAACAAGTCCTGAAAGTAAGAGTTTACAATATAGCAACTCTAGGCATTAAAGGCTACAACCAAGAATTAAATAGAGGGATGATAAAGTCTGCAAGACACTGAGCAGTCTAGACTACCCTGATTAAGACAGAGCACATAATTAATCTTTGTGGTGGTCTGTAATTCTTCCAGTAAGATTCAATAAGAAATAATCTCAGAGTATTTACACACCTTCAAAAGATCAGTCTGCAAAATCCAGAGCTGCTTAAGCAGACTCTTTGTCCATACATTGCAACTGCTGACTGGACTGAGTTCCTTGGGACTACAGTATTGTTGCACATTCCCAGGAGTGCAGTGCTTGATAACCTTTTGGGCTTTGGCTCCAGAAATCTGGGGTTTCAAAGGGATAGCCTTCCCTTTCTGACGAACATCATTTTACACAACGCATGCTTTTTCAGTTCCTCTCCTTTACACTTCCTGTTCCTGGGAACTGATTCCTAACCCAACATCTTGTTCTACTTTTTTCTTTTCTTTTCCCAAACAACATAGTATTTAATAATTTCTTGACTCTGAGTTATGTGATAAAAACTCATCTGCACACCCAGAGAGGAGCATAGATACACAATAACGTCTGGGGAGCTCAAACAATCCCCTGCCCTGAATGGCACTGTCACAAGAGTCACCATTTCATCACAGGCCCATCTTCACAAACCCAGATGAGAACAGGGGCATTGTAGCAGGCAAGGAACCCAAATTAAGACCTCAGAGGTAGTGGTATCCTATCTGAGCCCCTCTCAGATGTGTCCTGGAAGAGGTTCAGCCCCAGTGTACAGGTGTGAAACCCACCAAGGTGAGTCAGGGAGAGCGAAGCAGTGGGGGTGGCTGAATAGGTTGTATCTAACCTCAGCTGATGGAGGGAATTACATACAAACACACAGACAAATTAGCAGTCCTCGATCCTGCTCAGGGAGAGAGGGGAGGAGAACGAGGCCACAAATGCTCTTTGTTTCTATATGAGAGCTCAGTTTCTGTCTCTGTGCACCTTGCTGTGTATAGATGCATATATGAGATGTGTATGTGGGCTGTCATTGTGTGGCCTTGTTGCTTGTTGGAACTGAGACCATGGAGCTGCAGCAGCCTTGACTCTGCTGCTGCTAGATTCTGCCTTATTCACGAACACTGTCTTTTGAAATCAACTTATTATCTCTATTTTTAAAATAATCTATCACTAATCCTTTGAGAGGCTCCTACTGTCATTTGAATTTGGTCATCACTGTTGGACTCTAACCACTACAATCATAAGGTCTGTTTTCTTCCCCAGTCTGCTCTCCTACAGTTAAGCTCCTTGACTTGCTCTGCTGTTTAACTGGACTTCTCTCACACAAAATAGAAACCTCCATGTTTCTTGTACCCTTCTTTTCTGGAAGCTGAAGCAGATGTTTGATGCTCTGATACACCATTTTGGCTGTGAGCACAGCCACCTGAGATGAAAATATAAAATTGTATGCAAAGTGACAGAGTACTGTGGAAGAGAAGGTATAACTAGTGCAGTGGTTTATTCTTTTTATTGTTGAACTAAAAGGCCTGAGCAAAGCTTCTTTCCAAGACTACAGAAAAATTAACTCCTGTGTGGAAAATAACCACAAAAATACTGCATTTAGTTAGTGTGTGGGAGCCCTTTACGGCAAATATGTTGAGAAGGAATGAAAATTCTCCTCACCATGCAGCAAGCAACTCTTCTGTTTCAACTTTTATAATTAATTGTGACTGAAATTATGTGTTTTATAAGCCCCAGCTCTATTTTATTGGTTGTTACTACTACCGTCCGTGGGTGGATACCTTTCATGGTAAAGGATATATTTTCTGCTTACCTAGAGTTTTATTTCAGCTTTCAGGTGTCCTTGCCATATTGCATTATTTATTCAAGAGAAAAAGATTAAGATTTTTCCTTGAAGAGTTTTAAATAACTTGTTAAAAATTGAGTTGTTTTCTTTCTTTCCATTTATATTTCTGGCTTCATATTGCTCTTTGTAAGTACTTTGCTCCATAGAGGTTTCTTTATTATAAATTGAAATTTAATTTTGGTATACTCTCTTCCATTCAACCATCACCTTAGGAATTCACATTTATATCACTTATATTGTTATATATTCAATTCTAGGCTTTCTCTTTTCTCTTGAGCCCAATTACCACTGAAAGAAAATATATCTGTTAGGAAGTGGGGTTTTTTGAAAGTGTCCTGTC
Organism: Platysteira castanea; assembly: GCA_013397175.1. Lineage (NCBI taxonomy): Eukaryota > Metazoa > Chordata > Aves > Passeriformes > Platysteira > Platysteira castanea. The sequence continues at coordinate 633,603 of VYXC01010327.1, read as the reverse complement.
AGCTATATGGAGAGGGGCCAATCCATTGCAGGTTTTATATATGTTCAAATAAATACATGTGTGTATGTATATATATTTGTGTATGTATATGTAAAAGGAATGTAGGAGGGTGTAGAAGAGTGAAAACAGGAATCAGTAAAGATAAATGACAGGAAATAATGTGTATGTTTGTGTGGGAAGAAGAGAATGAGTATGAGGTGGGGGAGGAAGAGGGTAATATTTCAGCCTTTGGTTCCAAAAGTTTCTCCTGAGCAAGCAGATGCTCTTTCTCCTGCTATCAGCAGGGATCTGAGTACATACAATGTGCAGACCTGATCTGACAGATTGGGAAAGAAGCTGAACAGTTGAATAAAATGATGTTAATGGAGGGGGAAAAGGTCATTTTATCTTGACTCATAAATCTAATTCCTTCCTCATCTGTGCGGAGCAGCCAGTTTCAGGAGTCCCTTCAACTGGGCTTGCTGCTTGCAGCTCATGTTACCATTTCCTCATTAATGCTGGAGTTAGAAACTTAAAGGTTTCCAGTGTAAAGCACATTTTCCTAATGTACAGTAATTATGCTCGAAATAATTTACGTGACAGCATGGGAATTTTAATATATACCACAAGCATTCTACAAAATACTTGTATTTAGCAGAATATCCTACATGATACCTCAGCAAAACTAACCAAGGACTACTTCTCTTCATGTCAGGATGAGTGTTTTGTCTTAAAATACTAATAAACTACCAACTTCTGTGCTCTGGGTGGAAGTTCACAAAACTATCAAACATTTTTCCTTTGCCTTATTGCTAAGAAAATGAAATTTGGAACACAACTGAAGAAAAATAAAGGCTAAGATTTTTAAGACAAAAGACAGAAAAGTTAATACTATTCATTTTCATGCAGTTTTAGCCTTATGTATGTACTCTAAACTGAGGGATAGAAGTTGACACTGTATGGAGGTAGACATAAAAAACAGAATTTAAGGTGCTATGAGAATCATAACTAAGTTCTCCAAAGCTTATGCAAAGCAGCATGCAGAACTGTAGCAGTTTTACCATATGAATACAGAAATAATTATTTTTTTTTAATAAATAGTTACCAATCAAGTAATACACCAAACTCAGGATTTGACAGTGAGCTGTTCAAGGTGCAAGTATTGCTACATGGTAGATAGTCAAAACCTAAAATGTACAACTGAATCCTCAGTATGGATGAAAAGTAGTTCCCAAGTTGGGCTGGAACCACAGAGGAGACAATAAGCTTGTGATTGTAACATCAACAAGAACGGTGTCAATTATAAAACTTGCTTTAGCAGTGTATTCATCTGTACCCATCGGTTTTTGGTATTTCACAATCATTGCTATGCCAAGACCCCACAGAGGTAAGAAAATGCCATTCTCACTCTAACTAATGCAACCTGTCCAGCATTACTTAGACTTCCTACAGTGAAGGCAGGAGTTTTCTGTATTTCTGAATCCAGTCTTATGGCATAAACACTGAAAAGTTTTTTCAGCCGTGTGCAAGGCAACATACAAGGCAAGACCACGATCTACCATCGAAAGACACTCTTAAGAGGCCCTTTGCCCCTAGGTGATCACACCTGGGAACTAGAAGTCAACTGAAAGTCCAGTTAACAAGGTTTTCATAGTAAGAGCTCAAACACCGGCTTTGGAATTTTGCAGTTGTACGTGGAGATGCAGAAGCTTCTAATGAAAGCTCCTGTACCTTAATGAAGCTTCTTTGTCTAAGAAGAAGTATTGTATTCCTCCATCCAGAGCTAGATAGGGACTCAATTCTACAATATGCCACCAATACTTGCAGAATGTTTTTAGTTCTTGCACACAACATGAATTTTAACTGAGTCAGATAATGAATTTTTTTACTAGCTTTCAAAGCAGCATGGGTTGAAGAGATACTCAGATCTCAGCAAAACAGAGATGTATTTTGGCAATTACTGAGACCACATAATGGTTTTTAAATGAGGACCAGTATTTTGGCAGCAGGAAGTTTATATATGAGGTCATGAAAACACATCACAGAATAATGCCTAAACTAATAAACAATCTATTCATTGTAGTAAAAAAAGAATTAAAAGAAAAGTCACAAGGTTCAAGGATTCAGTCCTGCAGCCTTCTCAAAGAAGTTATCCCTGAGTTACATTTTTGGGACAAAATACAAAATAAATTATGTATGAGTGGTTACATAGCAATGTATGTTTGGTAAACAGAGGAAACAACATATCCCTTGAAATAATGCCTACGTTTCAGAGAAGGAACAATGCTTTCCTAGTGACACATCTGGAGTATTTTGTCCAGTTCTGGGCTCCTCAACCCAAGAGACAGATGGAACTCCTGGAGTGAGTCCAGTGGAGGGGGGCAACAAATATGATTAAGGGGCTGGAGCATCTCTGTTATGAGCATAGGCTATGAGAGCTAAGCCTGTTCAGCCTTGAAAAGAGACGACTGAGAAGTGGCGTCATCAATGTCAGTATCTGAAGGGAGGGTGTCAAGGGGCTGGAGCCAGACTCTTCTCAGCAGTGCCAGGCAATAGGACAAGAGGCAATGGGCAGAAACTGATGCCCAGGGAGTTCCACCTAAATGTGAGGAAGAACTTTCTTGCTGTGCAGGTGACTGCGCATGGCAAGAGGTTGCCCAGAGAGATTGTGGAGTCTCCCTCACTGGAGATATTCAAAAAGCATCTTGACACAATCCTGTGCTGTGTGCTCTAGGATGACCCTGCTCGAGCAGGGAGGTTGGAGCAGATGGCCCACTGTGGTCCCTTCCAACCTTACCCATTCTGTGATTCTTTGTGGAGGTGAACCTGAAAGAAACTGAGATCTGTTTCTCAACTCTTTTCTCATCAGGTTTCTTAGACCCTCATTCAGGCAAAGTCATCTCATTCAGTTACTAAAATGATTGCTTTGTGAAAGATTGTGTAGATACAAAGCTCACTTTGGACAAGCTGGTAATAGCCCAGAGTAACACCAACCTGCTGATCTCACATGCAAGAGCCTCAGCCAGGCCCCTGTGAACACCAGGGAACAACTCCTCAATATGTCATTTCTTTGGCCTATGCAACTCTCAAAACTTGTTCTAAGATCCTGCAGGTACAAACCTGTTAGTTTAGAAAACACTGCAAATGTGATAGGGACAAACCTTCCTTATATGGGAGAAGATCATTGCAACTCTTACTGTATGACAAGATACTCCACTGACTGCTGAAAGTTTGCAAATCCATTACAGTTTTATTACAACACTTCAGCGTTTCACCATGCCTACTACTGCCTGCTGTGGGAAGAGCTGTCACAACCTAATAGTGTGAAGAACCATGTGATACTCCATATTTGCACTGACTAGTGGGATGTGAATTTCCCACAGATAGTCTGACATTTCCAGGTGCTGTTCTAAAAGACAACTTCTTTCAGACAGCAGAAGTGTGACTTTCATTGATACACTGACTTCCACTGACACTTTCAAGTTTTAAGGTCATGGCAATTGAAACAGACACTATCAAATACTTTTTTTTCTGATCTGAGTTACGGTGTTAGAGATAGATGTATGAGGGTCACACCAGCTTTGATACCCTATGTAAAGTCCCACCATGTGTTCATTAGCCCTCATACCCTTCTCTAAATTATTAGTCTACAAGAAGAAACATAGAATGGAGAAAAAACTTCATGCTGTTTTCTAACAGGTTTATTTTAGTTTCAGCACCTGCAGTTCTTTCAGAAATTTCCTACATTAAAACTGTAAAGCTTTAAATAGGCTTGTAGGAAATAGCTCCTCAAAATCTTAAATGGCTCTACTCTGGACAGCCATCAAATTGCTTCACTTTGTGAGCACAACTCTCCCCAGCTGTAAGTAGCTTGTATCCAATAACTTCCTCAAGCAAAACAAACAGGCAAAATGAGTTATTTCCTAGGCAAATAAATGGTTTAAATCTATCTCCTTATTCCACCTCATTTGTGGCTATTTGTTGCATAATGAAATTTCCTATCAAAAATAGTTTTGTTTTCACAAATTGAAAAATGGGAATATCATTCCTCCCAAGTGAGAGACTTCCAGTTTGATTTCAAAATCAACATAGACCTTGGAATATCCTAGGTGAAACAGAGGTTGAGCCTGATGATCAAGTTTTGCCTTACACAGTCATAGACAGTGGCTCACCTCTCTCTCTTTTTGCCTCAAAGCTAATCAAGGAAGAGACAGAGGCAACCTCTGGACTGAAGAAGGAGTAGTTACAAAGAATCTACTGAAAAGTGTAACAATTTAAAAGCTATGATTTAGGAAATTTGCAGGAAGCAAAGTGTTAGGAGGAAGTTTGTGATGATAACGGAGGCTGTGGAAGGGTGAAGATGTCATCTAGCACCTCCAGTTTTTCCCCAGTAGCAGAAGGATGAAAGCTGTGGTGGCTTTTTGTCGATGCGGGAATGACACCAGTTCCCTTCTGTCTGCAAAAGCAAGTCATACATGAGCAGAGTGGAAACAGCAGGTTAATCGCTCTGTTCCAAAATGCAGGGCTGTCAAGCACGGACCCCCAAATAGCCTGTTGTGGTTTGAGCTGGCTAAGTGCCAGGCTCCCACAAAATCTGTTATTTTTATAGGTGGAAATAGGATTATATTGAGGAAAACTGAAAATTTGCAAGGCAAAACAGGCACACGCTTGAGCAGTTACAGTATAAAGAAAGTTTTATTACTAACCGAATTAAAGGAAAAAAGAAATAATAAGAAATTAAAGCTAAACTCCCCTCTCTTCCAGCACTCCCTCTCATTTATCCAACTCACGCAAAGGATAACAAAGCATGCCATTGGTCAGTTTTACAGTTCTGAAAAAAGTCTCTCCAATATTTAGGGAAAAAGAGGGTTTTCTTCTTTGCTCTACATGTGGTTTCCAAACTGCCACTAGAACAGACCTGCCCAGAAATCTGCTGCTGTGAAAAAAATATCTCTCCCATGAATCTTGTAGTCTTCCCAACTGCCAGCATGGGCCACATATGGAGTGTTTCTTTTTTAAGGATAAACAAATTCCAGCCTGAAAAGCAACAGCTCTCTTCTGCACAAAATCTCTAAAAGTCTCTTAAAGCTTCTGGGTGACCTGGCGTGGCCATATTTCTTTTTCCGCAGGCTGCACACAGAATTCTCATCCCCCCATGTCTTTTGACATGGATTAAAGAGGAAAGAACAGTTTGTGATATTACAGTTTTTGCCACTGCCTAGAGAAAGCTTTTTTAAGCTTCGCGCTGGATGTGCTCTGCCCTCTTTTCCAGCCACCATCTTCAGCTCCATCTCACATGACTTACCTTCCTTTCTTTCTGACCTTGAAATCGCCATGATTTTCTTCAGGCTTTATGTTGGAGAAAAAGCCTCTTTCTCTTAATGCTGATAGCTGCGTGGTGTCCTCCTCAGCTCGACTCAGGCTGGGTTGGTTGCAGAAAACTCCATCGGCTCCTACCAGATCTGCGCAGGACCACATGAGGAAGGGGGAGGTGGAAGCCCACCAGTCTTCAAAAAAAACCCACACTGGGTGGTCTCGGCTGCGCAGCAGCTTGTGGTTGTTTCTTAGCTGCCCACGGCTCTGAGTTCTCCTGCAGTGACCTAGGGGGGCCCATGCCCCGGGGCCGGGGGCAGGGGGAGGCCCGGGCCCTGTCCAAGAGATGGAGCCCAGGCCCCACTCCCCGCCCTTCCCTGCGGGAGGACTGGAAACAAAAGGGACTTCCCGTGCTTGTGCCGCCCTTAAAATATGCGAGATCGCGAGAAGAAATTGGGCTAAAAGACTGACCATCAGCTATGTTCCAACCCACTACAAGCCCTATGATTTGACTTGTGAGCCCTTATATTCTCTTACTACCCCCTCCCAGAGTTTTCCTTTTTAACACACTCACTCTTTCCTAAAGAAACATCCACCCTACTTGATTTTTTCTCCATTGGTTCTTGTTTTGGGACAGCTCTTTGGCATTCTTATATTTTGTCCATATCTGCTCCCTGAAAAGTTCCTGATATTCCCCTTCAAATCTCTATAAAGTTTGTCTGTACCTCACATAACTCCCCTTAAGGATCTGTGCAATCCATTTACTCTTTATGATAAGTAACTTTTTTATTGCCTCATACTGGTGATTTTTACACACAGCAGTTTTCTCATGTCATGCCCAGTACTTTCTCACATCCTACTCAACTGGTTTAGCTTTAGGCCAGGGTCTGGTCAGTGACCTACTCATCTGGCCCCAGTCTTAACACAGGGGTTCAAAAACATTTTCTAAATCCACATTCCAAAGAAAAACTTGAAAGAAAAAAGCATTTTTCCTCTGAAGTGTGGACTTAGTACACTTCATATTGTCTTGGCTGAGCTGTCAGGCACACACTGTGTTGCTTTAAATCCATGAAGTTCTGGTAGTGGTTGTGGGCAAGGATAATTTTTATGTACTGAATAAATTTGTTTAATTAACTTAATAAAACAAATTTTTATTCAACAATTGTTTTACCAATTGAAACACATTTTTTCACAACACAGTACCAAAGGGTAAGAAGTGAAAAAATATAAGTTTCGATTTTGGAAGCAGCATGACTTGAAAGACACCATGAACAGCAAACTGTGAAGGATGAACCTATGAATACAAGAGAAAGGACTTTCCTGACCCAGTCTGCCCCACCCTGACTCACTGTCCCTTTTCCTTTCCTTCCCTGCTGTTTGAAAAGGGCCCTGCAAGGTCCCAGTATTTTTTCCAGGCAAAATATGTGCCTTCAGTTCCTGAATGTGCAAGGAGCATTTCTGAGAGGGTAACAGGATAAAGAAAATGTGAAGTCACCACTTTCAAGATGGGGAATAGTGAGAACAAATTACTTGAAACAGTTAATGGGGATCATTATATAACACCAGCTGTAAAAAGGAAGAGAGATAAAAACAGGGTAAAATCAGCCTTACCTTTGAGTAACAAACAGCTACTAATAAGCATTTAAAGAACAAACAGTACACACACAAAAAGAATCCCATTTGCCTTACCTACAGTTCCTCAGTGAGGGAATTACAAACTCAGGAACGTAGATGGGGAAATAGTTAAGGAGATACACAAATTTTTTGGCTATTATCTGAACCTGAAACTTCAAAAAAATCCCCAAGCCTCTTCTCAGTAACACTGTGTGGGTAAGGATTAAATTATACATGTGATTCACTGCCCAATAAAAAACCTGGCAGAGATGGAGAACTTGAAAATCCCTTTTTGCTCTGAATGGCAACTTTTCTTTATAATAATGAACCATTCATCTTCAAGTAATTGAAACAGGAAGCTGGTGAAATAGTGTCCTGTTGTTTTGCTGGATTATCTCAACTAGCACTTAAACGTTATTTTGCTCCGTTGGATCACAATATCAAACTTCAAATTGTGTAATATGGTTCCCCAGTCACCCTTTGGCAATGCAGAACACTTTGAGAGCCAAAGCTTAACCTGGATAGAATTTTGGACTTATAGCAAGATACGTAAATGGATTTTACAAGTCTTAAATTCTTTTAGAAAATGCACTACCTGAGTGCATGTTAAAATCATTCAAACTGTCTTGAAAGACTAAAGCAAATAACACATGCAGAATTGTCATTATACATATTCTTAGTCTTTCCCCCATTTTTAAGTCACAGGAAGTGAAATAATTTCATACAGACAAACATATTCATAGCCAAGATGCAGATTTTTCAAATTGTGACATAAACTGAAGATAAGGCATCTTTGTGAAGGGAGGCTGGGTGATAATCTGTAAGTATTCCAGTAGTCTGAAAGCAGTTCTGAAGAGGGAAAAGGAAGGAAATAAGGATAGGACAGTAAGGGAAAACATCCTCAAAATATTTTCTTGATATATGCACATTTCAGAAGGAGTTGAATAAAATGGGGTCCTTTGATCATAGCAGCCTAAGTGAAGAACTACAGATATCTACTCTGCAAAAGACTTTGTGAGGTCACTAATTCCATATTTCCTTCAAGCATTTAAGCCTAGAAATTAAGAAAATACTCAGACTGAAATAACAAGCTGGGTTCTGAATTGACATAAATATATTTGTGAATGCACTTTGGACTTTCTCATGTCTGATCAACAAGTTGCTACAAGTGCTATGAAAACAGGCTAAGGAGGACAGGGCTTTAGAGAAGTTATGATTAATTGGTTTGTTAACTGTGTAGTATTATGGCTGTATCAGTAACTTAAGTCCCTACTTAAGTACTACAGAGTTCATTTTGCAGTTAAAGTTATATTGGAAAACTCTCCTCCTACTTCCACTCTCAAATGGGTGAAAAACAGGATGGGGATTGTGGGGACAAAATGCTTCCCACTCGAAGTAAAGATCAGGTTTATGACAACATGAGGAACATCAACATATGTAAGTCTATGGGAACTGATGAGATGCATCCCAGAGTCCTGAGGGAGTTGGCTGATGTAGTTGCTCAGCCAATCTCCATGATATTTGAAAAATCATGGTAATCAGGTAAAGTCCCAGGTGACTGGAGAAGGGAAACACTGTACCTACCTTAAAAAAGGGTAGAAAGGAGGGCCCTGGGAACAACCGACCTGTAAGCCTCACCTCTGTGCCTGGGAAGATCATGGAACAGACCTTCCTAGAAACTGTGCTGAGGCCCAGGGAGTAAAGGGAGGTGATTTGGGACAGCCAGCAGTGCTTCACCAAGGGCAAGTCCTGCCTGACCAGTCTAGTGGCTTTCTACAAGAAAGTGAATAATAGAAGGGCTACAGATTCATTTATCTGGGCTTCTCCAAAGCCTCATCCGCCATAACATCCCTCTCTCTAAACTGGAGTGAGATGGATTCAATGGGTGTGCTGTTGGGTGGGTAAGGAATTGGTTGGGTGGCTGCAGCCAGAGGGTAGCAATCAATGGCTGAGTCCTGACAGACATCAGTGAGCACCCTGGTCTAGTGGAAGGTGTCCCTGCCAGCAGCAGGGGAACTGGAACTCAATGATCCTTAAGGTCACTTCCAGCCCAAGTGACTCTATGATTCCATGATTTTATGATTATATGATCCATCCTTAACATGACAGCAGATAATCCACACAGGATGGTGGATGATTTGCTATATTTGTTCTCTGCACCCCAGTCTAGGTAGAGGTGAAGCTTTAACCCGCCCTCTAGAGAGCAAAATATTTTTGTGAAATTCATAAAAGTTTTGTGGAGGTTTCACTACAAGGTTAAGAAACCTAAGATGCTTACAGAAAAACATCTACGCATGCACTGTGTCCAAGCTTCTATATTTATCTGTGGACATGCAGGACTTGAATAAACTGCCCATACACAGGTATTGAGTGTTATTTTGCATATCAAATGGATACTAGCTGTCTCAGTAAATAAAAAGGCTGCAAGGTCTTTTGAGGTCTTGATGCGTATCTGCAGAAGTCATGTAGCTAATTCAAATACTTTGGTAAGGGTTACTAGGTATCTATGCAGACAACTCACTCAAACCCTTGATAATATTGAAATCTCTACCACTCTGACAAATTTAGTCTGACTTGCTACAGATTTAAAATACATTTTGGCTAACAAGATAAACAGGGACACATACGACTACAGACAGTGAATCCCCCAGGGGAGCACACTGAAAAATAGATGCATAGCTGATGGAAGAATGAGTTTCTTGAAATTGTAAAACAATTCATCAAGAACAAGGGTGTTAATATTCTTTTCAGTTCATGTGTATCTGCTGCACAATAACTTCTAAGAACAGATCCTCTCAAAGTAATTTCCAGCAAAACACACCAGTCCACCCCTGTAATCTGATGATGGTAAGGGGAATGAGCATGGGGGAAAGTTTGATTGCAAAAGTCAATAGTAATATCTGTATATTAGTTTTTTGTTGTTTTGCAGAGTGTACAGACATGTACTAATATATTTATATATTTGTGTAACACTGTTATGGCAGGCAACCTGAGAACCATGAAGTGGTGAAGAACTGTTAGGGGGTGTGTGGCAAAGTGCAGGAATTCTGGTCAAAAAGAGATAATGGACATGCTTTAATAACTGAATATGTTTCTGACAGACATGAAAATTTCATATAGCCTATTACTGACTTGGAAGGTAAAAAAAGCTTTTTTTGAGAGATGTGTGGCTTCCCTCTAATTCAAAAAGTCAGAGATGCAGTATTGAAAGATACAATATCCTATTATGAATTTCTGGCACACTGAAATAGGAGTAATCACTGTTCCAAACTGCTTACAGACTAACCATGATATTAAGTATTTTCTGACAGCTTAATGTAAACAACTTGAATAAGATATGTTTTCACTAACAACTATGTAAAGCTCCGGACCTAACTATTTCGCAATGAAAAGACATGAAAACAGATCAGAGGTATGAAGGTTGAATTGAAATGAAATTGCAGAGCCCATAGTCCTTCTCAGGGAGGCAAGAGCAGATGGGGACATTGCTTATGTGATTCTCTTTGTCCTACAGTGCAATAAGATTGTTTGTGTCAATCTGTTCATCAGTGAAGACATTTACTTTGTCACAAGTGAAACTGCCATGATTTTAGCTTTCTCTTCTAAGTGTGGTCCACTGGTATTGTAGTAACTTGTCTTCTAGTACAAAGCACAGAGCAAACCCTGTTTCCACTTCATGTTTCACCTTGCTGATCTCAAAGCACTTTGAGACAAAGGAAAAGAAGCAAAATATTAGAAAATAAAATTTTCATCACAAATAACTCTTATCTGTCCTCTTTCTATGTAAAATTAGTGTCTGTAGCTGAATCTATGGTTCTCCACAGTACGTATGGATGACCATATTGCCCTGCCCAGCTCAGTCAGTCAGAGCACAGTGCTGATAACACCAAGCTCATGGGTTTGATCCCTGTATGGGCCATTCACTTCGGACCCTTCTGAGCCCCTTCCGACTCAGCCTGTTCTGTGAGTCTGTGATTTGTGTATATGTCAAACACTGCACTGGAGAAAACTTTTATTACTTTGTGCTGCTTTGGTAAGAGTCAAGCCTTATTTAGTTTTTCCATTTTTCTTCTCTGTGCCAGTGTCAGCAGAAACACTGAAACCCTCCTGGCTGATCAACATGTTTATTTAACATGTTTCCAAATAATTTGTTTTAAATAGAAAATTAACACGAAGTAAAGGAAAACAGAATACAAGTTACTGCATCTACCCTAAGCTATTACTGGAAAAAATGTTACTGTGGCATAAATTACTATTTTTTCTTCACTGCAAAGAGATTCATTTTGTCCTCATATGCTTTTGAGCTCCATCAAGTAACTAAAATCTTTTTGCTTTATAGTTTAATTGCTAAAAAAAATAGCACAGTAGCATGAGACTGACATCTGTGCTGAAGATGAATGCACAAACACATAAATTTATGGAAACCTTAATTTTCTGCTTATTTTCTGGAAAATGTTGAATGAGGTAAAACTTGATCGTTGGGATCCCAGAATGACTGGAACTGGGCAAAAGGGGTACAAACAGTCCATAGTGTTGGTTTTCTTTAAACCACCCTTCACAACTGTCATAAGTAATAGAACTTGAACCTAGTGACTTTACTCATATGCTCAAAATTAAGGGAGCATATGGAATTTGGAACAATAGTTTATTTGGGAGAAATTTTGGAAGTGAGAGAAAATCTACAAGCTGAGAGGATGGATGTTGCAACTGAATATTAAGAGGTTCTTGGCTATAGTTCTTGACATTAGGCTTGCCTCATGAGGCTCAGAGGAAGAAACAGCAAGAAGTTAGTATGAGGTCATGGAGGTGTGATGGCATTTTTAAATGGAGCAGCAGGACCAGCACCAGCTGCCAGTTCTGGGAGGAGAACAAGGGCCTGAAAGCAGTTCTTTACTGGCAAGAGGTGTGCAATACATATAGATNAAAAAAAAAAAAAGCAAGACTAGAACTGTAAACCTGCAGGCTTCCCAGGTTAAGATGGAGGCTATAGTTAAAAGCAAATGTTTTTTCATTTTAGTATTTTTTATGTTGATAACCGAGATTTTGTTAGAAGTACTTAATTCTATAATCCTAAATTTAATAATAAATTAATAGAATTAATAAACTAATGAAAATTAAGGACATGCCACTTTCTAAAATAGTGTTATATCTATGAAANTTTTAAATGGAGCAGCAGGACCAGCACCAGCTGCCAGTTCTGGGAGGAGAACAAGGGCCTGAAAGCAGTTCTTTACTGGCAAGAGGTGTGCAATACATATAGATAGCAGTAGACTGAAGGATAACAGGCATGTAAGAAAGGAATACTACAGCACTGAGTGTTTAGTCCTAAATCAAATTAATGAAATACCATCTCTTTCAGAGGTTTCACTGATTTTCATGGTTAAAAAAGCGGTCTTTTCTTTAGTTAATTTTTTATGTTGCTATTGGCTGGTTAGGTCTGCCTTGTTTTCCAATCTGCCCTGGTAATTTACACCAAAAGAATTAGAAGGGAATCTAGGAACTGCAGTTCCTGGCCAAACCCTCACTGTAGCTCAGTAACACACAACATTAAGCTGGCTGCTAGAACATTTGGCCCTTCTACCCAAAATTGCAAGATGATG